>JAJOZX010002769.1:382500-599789 GCA_023014485.1 Bathynomus jamesi
TATAATATCTTCTATAACAAATGGAAAATGGATACGACTAAACCATAGATATGGTAGATCGTAGGGTTGTGACACGAACAAAAATAGGAAGCTACAAGTAAAATTATTATCCAAACTCGCGTTAAGCGATTTTGGTTCTTATGTAAAAATGAATATTGATTATTCGTTGTTCATTTTTACATATATATATATTTATGTATATATATATATATATATATATGTATATATATATATATGTATATATATGTATATATGTATATATATATATATATATATATATATATATATATATATATATATATATATATATATATATATATATATATAGTGGACCTAGTTTTAGTCGTTTAAGGTGATAATGATTTAATTGTATGCTAGTGATTAACTGATGCAATGACTGATTGCTTATTAATGAAAAGCTATTTGAGTAGATCCACCATACTATTGGAAGTGACCGAAAAGGCAGCGAGGTCACCAGCTTGGTTTACACCCAAGCAAATTAATATTAAGGTTATAAAAGACACCTTATAGTTTGTTTTGTATTTTATTATGAAAATAAAGCCGTTATTTATTCACTGTGATATAACAAAGAATTGACAGTAATTAATTGGTAGTTTTGCGTTATGCTTATGACATAGACTTAGCTAGTTAGATGAAATGTTAATAGCTTAATTGACACGTAATAAGTAATGTAAACGTTGATGGTATGTAAATGGCATGCAACATGGAACATTGAATGGGCCTAGTAAATGATATAAAGAATGCACGTGCGTTTGGTACATTGAATGGAAAACATGACACTGATTAAGTAGGCTAAATGATTGCATGGATGCACAAGGAATAATTGATGCGGCCTAATAATAATGGATTGAAATGCTTTACAAATACACAAATATCATTTATATATAAGACCATTATGTGATGTTAAGTGATTACGTCAAGAGAATATTTAGTTAACACATAAATATATGAATTGAACATAATAACGGATGATACGCGGAATTACGGTATTGAAATGACACTTGAATTGGATGACAGGCCTACTGCGTTCTTTCACGAGAGTCAGTTGGAACGCTTAATTAAACACTTTGGGAGTATAGCCTACCGTTCGGCGGTAGGCTAATGTAGGCTTCACAAGAGTACTTAGAATAGGAGGTACTTATCTTAGGACGATGTAAACTCTTGAAGGCGGGTTGAAGAAAGATCTATTACCGAAAACTCGAGTTGTCGTTGTCCGTTAAGCCTCTTTGAGATGATGGATGTAGGCTTCGTTCGGAAGCCTGAGGTGATGTTACTTCTCGAGGTGCAGGCTGGCCTTATGATCTTGCAGACGTAGGCCTGTGGTGCTGAATATATCTCGAGGAATGTGGAGAAACTTAAAGGCCGACCCGGCAAACCGCAGGCCCGAATCGATTCCGGTTGGGCCTCGAAGGATTGCTTCTGCAGGCGGTCTGTAGATCTTACTTGATGATAAATTGTCGGCCTTGAAGAAAGTAGCGGCCGCGCCTCCGGCCGGAGGGGGCCGGAAGGCGGTTGGTGTACGTGTTGCTCACGTTCGATAATGTGAGTACGAGTGAGTTAGAGTGAGAATGAAAGCAAGTGGAAGCTCGCTTTTATACGTAGTTCCTGTGATGTAGGACTTCGCGCCAAATCTTAAGACGCCTTCTCCGCGCGTCCTTTCGTTGATAAAGGCTTACGTTCGTGCCTTATGGGAAGAAACAGACGTTCTCATTGTTTGACTCTTGCCCACGTGTGTTTTCAAAGACTCTTTGATGATAGCGTGGAAGCAAAAGATTTCTGTCTACTCGCTGGTCTATTTCTTGTCGATCCGCTACATATGTGTGCATATATATATATATATGAAAAATTATTTCACGAAAGTGACACGTGAAAAATATTTATGATGAATAAAACCACGAAGGGAAAAGAAACACAAAGGGGTGCTGAAGCGCTTTCGTCTAATGACATCCTCAGGAACACTGAGGATGTGTAGTGTTCCTGAGGATGTCATTAGACGAAAGCGCTTGAGCACCCCTTTGTGTTTCTTTTCCCTTCGTGGTTTTATTCATCATATATATATATATATACACACAGTATATATATATATATATATATATATATATATATATATATATATATATATATGGTGCCAGGACAGTTCGCTACTGGACATTTCGCTACCGGACATTTCGCTACTAGGACATTTCGCTACTAGGACATTTCGCTACTAGGATATTTCGCTACCGGACATTTCGCTACCATATATAAATTTACCAGTAAGTAAAATTAAAAAGGTAATAAAATTTATTAAAAAATTACGAGAATTATTAAATGAATACAAGGATTATTAAATGATTACATGAATTACATAAATTATTACGCATGATTACATGAATTATTAAAATAATTTTATTTTTTAAAAAGAATGAAAGAATGCATAAAACATTTGATACAATAAAATATCTAAAATTATGCGCAATAGCGCGAAGGAATTCCAGTTTATTTCCAGAATCGCATCTTCTCAGTAAATTATGGATCCTCTGCTCACAGTCCCTATACTTTTTCTTCTTCTGAGTTGCGTTTAGGTTAGGTTAGGTTAGGTAACGTTACAGTATAAACAATTAAAAGAACACAAGACATACAAAAAATTAAAAGAACAACGGAAATATAAGAATTAGAAGAACAAAAGGCAAAGGCTATAAAAAAAATATTCCAATCAAACCAATTCAAAATTAAAAAGTAGATAGAGGAACCAACCTTTATGGAAACGCGAGTGACCAGACACTGAATTGCTGATAAAGAAGCCCTAACAAGATGAATAACGGTGAGTATTTTTCTCGAAAATTCTAAAGTTAGTTGGTACGTTATGTTGCTATTTTTTGTATTTAAGTAACCAAAAGGGAGAGGCAGAGGGATCAATGTTTAATGTCGGTTTTTATAAAAAGAGATTCTAAAATTCTAAAAATTCTAAGAGAAGTGTCATCAGATGATGAGGCTAAAATTTTAAAATGTTTATCCAAAAGGGCAAGATTGCAGGACTGGGCATGTTCTCTTATAGGAGAAAATTCTTTAACGACAGCGAAGTTAGATGCCGGTAGCGAAATGCCCTAGTAGCGAAACGTCCAGTAGCGAAATGTCCGGTAGCGAAATGTCCGGTAGCGAATTGTCCAGTAGCGAACGATCCTAGCACCTATATATGAATGTACGACAAAAACCCCACAAGAAAAAAAAACCACCGACAAAACCCCCGAAATAGGGTAATGCGACAAAACCCCCACTCACAAAAATAAATATATAATGTGTATTTAAATTCAAGGTCAAGGTGACAGAGTCTAGGTTATAGGTTTTGAGAAATTCCAGTTTCAGTTTCTGAATAAGCTTCACTGCAGCAGTATCTCTGAAATTTTCACCGCAAATTATATTTTCTTTCGGTTTTTACCCATCATGGAAGTCATTCGGAATAATAAAGGTGGCGAAAAGCTGTGTTATAATGGCTATATGTATACTAAAAATTCCACTAGTTCTAATAGAAAGCGGTGGGAGTGTGCTAGAAGAGCAGCGTTTGGATGTAACGGTAAAATAACAACTAATTTAGAAATAACCGATATCATTTCAAGTATAGAGCATAATCATGAGAGAGATGAAGGATCAATAGAGGCAGCGAAAGTGCGTGCATCCCTCTATCAACAGGCCAAATCAAACAAAGGAAATACAAGTCGCGTTGTCGCGGATTCATTGGAAAGCATGACTCAAGAAGGAAGACTTGTTATGGGAAAATTAAGTACAGTAAAAAGAAATGTTCAAAGAAAGCGTCAGGAAGGACGACCTAAGGATCCAGTATCTTTAAATGATTTACAAATCTCAGGTGATTGGGCTATGACTGGTAGAGAAAATACTAAGCCTTTTCTTATTCACGATAGTGGCATTGAAGCCAGGAATCCAGTCATTGTATTTGCACCAGAAGAATGTATGCAACATTTAGGTAAGTCCGATATTTGGTTTATGGATGGAACGAAAATATTACGACTTAACCTAACCACTCGTCAATATATATATATATATGCTGCAAACCCACAAGGAAAAAGAAAAACGATTATAAGGCTACCTAACGAAGGATGGGAGTCCTGGTTTTGTCGCTGGGTTTTTTTTCGGTGGGTGTTTTGTCGCCGGGGGTTTTGTCGGTGGTTTTTTTTCGTGTGGGGTTTTTGTCGGATCTCCCCTACATATATATATATATATATATATATATATATATATATATACACACATATATATATATATATATATATATATATATATATATATATATATATATATATATATATATATATATATATATATATGCAGTGTATATATAAGGGGTTCCAAAAAACCTTAGCCTCCCCATTTGCATCTTACATGTTTACTTATATCGAAATAGTTTTTAGTGATTATAAAAATATATAAAATTCTTTATTTATTGCAGGTATTAAAATTACTCTAGCTGATAAAGTGATAATATAATGGCTTCTCAATTAATTGGTGATTCGGAGATAGATCGCATACGAGCAATAACATTTCGGGAAGCTCGTGATGCTGGAGCCACCTTTATAACACGTTCAAAAAGTTGCGAAGAAGTGAGGACTTCGTCAAAAGAAATTGGAATAAAACTTTGGATGAATGTGAAATGGATACAACCAAATCTGGGCGCCCAAATTTGCCACTCTCTCAGGAAACAAAGGACATCATTGAAAGCGGTACGCGTAAGCGGAAAAACAGCTGTGCTAAACTTTCTAGAGAGATCGAAGTGTTGAGAGGAAAGATCGTTAGTGGTGAGATCATTCGACTGTACCGTCATAAGCAAGGTTTAAAGCCTTGGCTTGAACTTCCAAAGCCAAGAAAAACTCAACTTAACATCAATGACAGAATGTGGTTTGCCCGTTATCTTCAAGATTGGGATGTGGATGATTTCATGCATTTAGCTGTCTCCGATGATTTTTTTGTTTACGTAACACGTCGGCCTAACTACCAAAATGATCGAGTGTGGGCCACAACACCAGATGAAATCGATGACAATGAACATTATCGCGAATTATTAAAAAGTCCAGACTGTGTTGGTGTGTTTGTTTTGTTCACTGCAAAGAAGCTCATGTGGGTGCTGAAGCCAAATGGTCAGAGTTGGGATGGACAGTATTTTCGTGATATTATTCTATCCCAGCATGTCATTTCTTTTCTAAGAAACCCAAACAATGTTATGGATGTCGATCAGGTCACACTTCTGCACGATAAGGTCCCCTGCTTTAAGGCATTAGCCACTCAACAGTTGTTGCGGAATCATGAGATCGATTTCTTTGGAAATGAAGAATGGCCAGGAAATTCTCCTGACCTGAACGTCTGTGAACACATTGGATCAGTTATAAAGGACAAGGTTGAATGTCTCTTGTTTCAAGAACCTGCAGCAAATCGATTTTCGAAGGATACAATGACGCAACACTTTGAAACTGTTTTAGCAAATCTGCGTAACAATCAACATCTATTCACGTCACTTTTGGCTAGCTACCCAAAGAGAATTCAGGCTGTCTTGGAAGCCAATGGCGGGAACACGAAGTTTTAATTGTTTCTCATTAAATGCAGGATTAAATTCTCTTTTGTAAGGTATGTTTAGTTTTACTGTACCTCTAATGGTTTAGGCCATGGGCGGGGGAGCTAAGGTTTATTGGAGCCCCGTATATATATATATATATATTACTGATGTAGCGGATGTCATTTTTTTCACATCCGCGGATGCGGATGCGGATGAGGATGTTTGATTTCAACATCCGCGGATGCGGATGCGGATGTCTACATTTTCGTTATTTTTTAGGATATATTCGAGATTTGTTGTGTTTAACGTATATAATAAGTTATTATATAGAGAGAGCTGTAGCTATAATGTAGTATAATTCATTAATTGTACAATAATTGCTGTACTTTTCTCTGAACATATAAAATAATATCAAGCATCTAACTAATATAGAAATCAATTAGTGAATTCATCTGCAAATAAATTCGTTATATTTTTTTTGAGTTTCAGCCACAATTAGAAACCATAATTGTGTTATCAGGATGCGGGACGTGAACCCAACTCAAATGCACCCCACCGACCTCTTTCCCCAACCTCCACCCTTATAGAAAGAGATCTTTAATTAGCTTGATAACTATTTATATTAAGTTTAAAGTTTTATTAGGCATATTTATAAATGAGTAATTAAAATAAAGTAAACTAAGATGTTCATCGTTTAATGTTCAAACTTAATTATAGGAAGGTTATGCTTAAGGAACATTAATTTTTCTGCCTTTTCTGCTGCCAGTCTGTTTCTCTTTTCATCATATATTAATCCAGCACTGCTAAATAATCTCTCGCTTGGTACGTTTGTTGGAGGACAGGCTAAATGTTTCCTTGCAAGTTTACTCAAGTATGGATAGATATTCTGCGTATTTTTCCACCAACTAATAGGATTGCCACATGCAGCCAGGCGTTTTTCTTGGTGATAGCTCTCGATCATTTTTACTACATCTTTTGACATCGCGTAGGTCTCGTCATTGCTGCTTGACTCAAGAAACTGAGAGACAGATTCTGTGATAGATTTGCTTGTTGAAGGTGTTGGTTCTGTCACTGAAACTTTTATTCTTTTGGTGGGTGGCGAAGCGACAGATTCAAGAGATTGAAGCTCTTCAACTGCTTTGCCAAGTGATGATTTAACTCGTTCTAATGTACTAGGTGAAAATAACTTAGCTTTGTAACGTGGATCTAAGTAGGTTGCAAGAGAGTAACTTCATACAAGAACAGCCTCTCGTCTTGTCGCTTGCATCACTTTTGCGCACAATGAACTAGTTCTATTAATATAGTAGAATTTGATAATTTCCGCTTATTAATGACATTTTATCTCAACGGTCCACATCCGCACGACATCCGCAGCCCAAAGTGCGGATGCGGATGCGGATGCGGATGCGAGAAAATGTGCGGATGTTCCGCGGATGCGAGAAAATGTGCGGATCTTCTGCGGATGCGGATGCGGATGCGGATGCGGATGCGGATGTGACCTACATCACTATATATAATATATATATTATATATATTTATGCAGTAAAATCACAGAATAACACGTGATCTTATTAATAAGCAAACAACCACAGGGAAAAAGGAAAAAGAAACACGAAATCCGAGCGCTTTCGTGATATATTCACATCTTCAAGAGCAAGAAAGATGTGAATATATCACGAAAGCGCTCGGATTTCGTGTTTCTTTTTCCTTTTTCTCTGTGGTTATTTGCTTATATATATATATATATATATATATATTATATATATATTTAACCTCCTCTTCTTCTATGGCCTTGGTTGGTTCGAAGTCGACGCGGGTTCTGGTTAGGAGGCAGCAACGGATTTGCTACTCGCAGTAGTGTCTTCTATACTGTACTACTCTCCGAGTTCTTCTATAGTGGTTCGGAGGATTCTGGGAAAACTTACTGAATTATCTGACGGTTCCCCGATTCTTCTTATAACGTATCGGGAAATTAGTTTTCTCTATTTACGACCAAGTTCTCTGAAGATTCCCCGATTCTTCTTGTAACGTATCGGGAGATTTTAATGACTAAGTTCTCTGAAGTTTCCCCGATTCTTATAACGTATCGGGAAATTATTTTTCTCTACAGTATTTTATTGACTGAGTTCTCTGAAGAGAGCACAGCTCGAAGGAAAAGATAAAGACTTTTTCTTACTGTAATTTGCTGCTAAAATGTTCAAGTAGTGCTCAGCCTTTGAGTCTAATTCTGCATTTACAGGGGGAGAGGTTCGACCTCTTTCGACCATGGCTCAGGCCGGAATTTAAAAGTGAGGAGGCCCTCGGCCTCCTCGAGGAGGGCTCCGCCCTCCTCGCTGAAGGGCTGCTAAGACAGGAGTGATTGAATTTACAATGCAAGAATTAAATAAGTCTAAATTTTGGGGGAGTGCAGTTGAGGGTTAAGTTCCCCCCTTTAACTGGAGATCTAAACCCTTCTTGGACGTTAAGCATAATTTAAACACATATCAGAATTTTCAAAGATTAAAAAATAAAACAAAAAAATAAATAACAAAAAATAATAATTATAATATCGCCGAGTATACATTCCTAAATGGCGACATAATGTTGGAGTAGTACATTGAGTACAATCCCAAGTACATCACTGAGTACATTGTAATTTTGGTTTATTACAACTATGATTATAATTACCAATTCACATTTGCTTATTATCGTTAATTACAGTTTCATTAAAGTACATTAATTACATTATATTAAATTATTACATTTAATTACAATTTTAGCAAATTGTTAATTGACATATCTAATACTGAAGTAATCTAAATAGGTGATACAATTTATATAATGAAGGAGAGTTAACCGTTGTTCTATAATTTAAAGGGGATTAACAGCAAAGTTATATATTTAGAGTTAACAATAATTACGCCAAATTATGTCAAATATTATTAGAACATGGTTGGTTATCAGAGTTTGAAAATCTAATTAGCCAACAATGAGGAAAGCGGAGAAAAATACGGTGTACTTTTCATTGAAAGTACATGGACATTTATGATAATGTAATACATAAGTAATATAGAATTTGAATGACAATTAGGTAGAAATAGTAAGTACAAGTAATGAGAATGGGGATAACTATGTGATGTAAGCAGATAACGAACCAGTGGTCTGGCAGGGAAACAATACAGTATATTATAATAATATAACATAACATCTTAACGTTGCTTTTGGCGACGTCATCGGAATTCGAACATTCGTATCAGCATTAACGAATAACTTGCGAGAGATGAAATAATTAAAATAAAAAATAAAAAGAATACATGTGGACTATTTACATGTACGTAACTATGTACGTAATCATAATCATCAGGGTACTCGTTTAGGGTGTATCATGCTCATTGAAGCGTGAATGTCAAGATTGGCAGTATGTATTCCTATGTAAAATTAAATTTTAGGAGGGGTTTGTTTTCTTGAACTTTTGCTAAAAATCACGTTTAAGTGTTCAAATTTCCATTTTATCGTTTTCTGGTTATGTATAGAACAGCTGTGCAGGACATACACTGTAGTACAAATGTAACAGACCGGTTTCTTACCAAACAAAACCATTGTAACAGCTGTTATAGGCTACTAGAGTTTCACTGTGATAATTTTCTATGTTTCGGATACAAAGCTTGGTGAAGATTGCGTACCCACCATAGCTAAGCAGGGACGAAAGACCAGAAAAAGTTCAGGTTCAAAGCTGAATGATCTGGTGGGTCCAGGCAAGCAGTTATTTCCCACAGAAGTTCCAACCTGGAGAGCTGTGTTTCAGAGAGGTATCCTCTTCCAGGAAGAGAAGCTGCTTCTGGATGATATGAAGAGAGCTCAGTACCCTCTGCAAGGTTTGGCTAAGGACTTGGCATCACTGGTACTGACACAGTGGCGCAAAAGCAATGCCAAGTTCACTCCTCCTGTGATCATTCAAGAGAGATCCATTGCCAGGAAGATTTTTGCCAGGTGGAATGAAATGATTGACCTAGTGAATGGCACAGTGAAGGCTGCAAAGAGAGAGAAGAGAATATCTGAATTTGATACATTGTTTGACATAACAACCTGCAAACATGATATCACTCTCTGTGGAACTGAACCATCTGGCTGCTTTGGCTGTGCTGCTAAAGTTCATGTCAACTGTGACTGTCCTCTGCCTCAGAAGATTCCAAAGCTAGAACTAGAGTGGCTCCATTACCAGAGGATCAAAACCTCAGAAGTTTCTGGCTTCCGGATGGCATATGTTGATGTGAAGGGAACAGTGAAGCAGGTGAAGGCTGCTAAGAGGAAGGAGGAAGAACAGAAGGCAGCTGAGAAGAGAAACAGAAAAGAGGAATAAGTAAAGGAGCTACTGCTTAGAGCTGATGATGGTGATGATGATGAAGACAAGATGACTTCCTTGCAAGCGTCTCCAGGCAGAGCAGCTCCTACTGCTGACACAAATTTTTCCAGTACTGCACCAGGCACAAGCTCCAGTGTCAACACTAACAAAGTCTCCACCTCTGCAGTCAGGTTCAAGGTGGCAAACACTCCTGCAGCAACCATTGCAACTGGTTTCTTGCAAGATCTCATCAAAGCTGACCATCTATCTGCTGATAAGGCATATCTAGCTGTTGACAGGATGAAGCTGTGGAGGGGCAAGGAGTCTGTAATAGGTGTCTCGTTGGAGGCCCTGGAGAAAAGGACAGAGGGAGAGGAGATCAAGGGAATTTTCTTTGATGGAAAACAAGATAAGAAGACAAAGATCATGAGGTACAATGAAGAAACTGGCCGCTTCCATCCTGATATTACAAATGAAGAGCAATATAGTGTTACCTGGGAACCTGAGGGGAAGTATCTCTTCCATTGTACACCAGAAGAACCTGAAGGAAATGAGAAACCTGCACTGAAGATAGCTCAGGCTCTTTTTGAGAGGATTAGTGCTCATGGTGCTAAAGATACTATTGTGGTCCTTGGTGATGACTACATCAACACAAACACAGGACCTGATGGAGGAACCATCACTCACTTGGAGAGACTGCTAGGTCACAAGTGTCACTGGCTGATATGCCAGTTGCATATTAATGAACTCACCCTCAGGAGCATGATCATCAAGCTTGATGGTCCCTACTCAGTGGCCCAATAGGAAAACTTTTGGAGAAGACCAATGACATACCTGTCAACTTTAGCTTCAAGGCTCTGCCAGCAGAAGAAGATATAATTGAACTGCCAGAAGACATTGTACAGAACCTCAGCACTGACCAGAAGAACTGCTACCTACTGATCAAAGCTCTCAAGACAGATTTGAGCAAGGAAGTTGCTGATCTGAAGTGTGGCCCACTGAATCAGTCACGCTGGCTGACTACAGGTGAGGCGCTGTTGATGCTGTGGATGAGGCAGCATGGTCTGAAGGGGGAGGTGTTGAAGAAGCTGGAGGTGCTGCTGAAGTTCTGCCTGGACTTCTACTTCAAGATGTATTTTGAGATCAAGGTGAAGCACCACATGAGGTATGAACCCCACCATATTGTGACCGCTCTGGGACTGCTGAGAAGCCAGACCTCTGAAGTCAGGAACATAATCACTCATGTGATAGTTCGTGGAGCATATCATGCTCACAGTGAGAACCTCATTGTCTCTCTCCTGTGCAATGATGATGATTAGGAGAGGGCATGGGGGGTTGAGATGATCAAGAAGATCAGAGGTAAGTCTGGGTATGGAGACATGAGTCTGAGAACTCATAGAAAACCTAAACTGAATTTTGATGCCACTTCTCCAATTACTCTGATTAATTGGGATAAGGAGTAACTGTATGAGCCACTCTTCACTTGTAAGATGTCAAGAGGAGAAGTTGAGGAGCTTCCCAGGTCTCCACTTGAAGTTGAGAACTTCTCAGTTCACACTCAAAGCTGTGAAAGAGCAGTCCATGAAGTTTCAGCTGCAGCTCATGCAGTGTATAGGCAAGAGAGAAGAGATGGTTTTGTTCGTGCTAGGATCGATCACAGAGAATTGTTGCCAGTCTTCAAATGAAAGCAAGACATTATGAACATGTCTTAGATCTCTACAGACCTGCTAGATAAATCAAGAAGCTTTCAGACGAAAAAATCTCAAAACATTCAGCTGACCAGCATATTATTACAAATTGGGGGTGGAGGAGGGACTTATACAAATATTAAAGAAGAATTGCAATTGCAAAAAAAAGGTGGAACATCACAGCAGCTAGCGGAAAGGTGGGGGCAGCTGCCATCACACTCAGTGATGCCGAAAAGAAAATAAAAAAAAATTGGTGGAGGCGTTTCTAAAAAAAGAAAATGCAAGACCAAGAAAGAAGAACAAAAAGATTCTGCCTAATGAAGAGAACAGCCGCGAAATGTACGGGGCTCCAATAAACCTTAGCCCCGCCGCCCATGGCCTAAACCATTGGAGCATTGGAGGTAGAGTAAAACTAAACATATACCGGGTGTTTCAAAAGTCTCTCAATAATTTGATTTTCAATTTTCTTTGCAGCTAATCGACCAACGACGTTCATCTTGTGGTAAACTCTTACTCAGTAGTTGAGAATTTTTTTGAGTCTACATTTTAAGTTTTGCTCCGTTTTCTTCTGCTACCATGCTGACTCTAGAGCAGAGGTGTAAAATCGCTGCATGGCAGGAGGTTTTTCAATCTGTGGTCGAAGTGCAGCGACGATTCCGGGCAGTCTACGGACAGCATTATGCACAGGATAGGAACACCATCGTCGCCACCCACCGGACGTTTATGGAGACCGGATCCGTAAAGGACAAACCACGATCAGGAAGACCTCGAAGTGGGCGGAGTGAGGAGAATGTCGAAACTGTCCGTGAGGCGTTTACTCAGAGTCAAGGAAAGTCCATTCGGCGAGCTGCTGCGGAACTGAACATCAGCACGACATCTATCCAACGGATTTTGCGGCGTGGTCTCAAGCTGTATCCGTACAAAATCCAGGTGGTTCAGAAGCTGGAACCTCAAGACTACGATTGCCGGGTGGAGATGTGTGAGACACTGCTGCATCACTACGAAAGAGACCCATCGATCCTGGAGCACGTGTGGTTCAGCGACGAAGCTCTCTTCCACCTTTCTGGTCGCGTCAATCGGCACAACACCCGCATCTGGGGAACTCACAATCCTGCGGAGATCCGTGAACATGAAAGGGACACGCCGAAATTGGTCGTCTGGTGTGCCATCTCCTCAGCTGGGCTGATTGGTCCGTTCTTCTTCCGGGATCAAGATGGAAATTCCGTGAACGTCAACGGAGACAATTACCTTCGTATGCTTCAGGAGTTCTGCATCCCCCAACTGTCAGCTGTAGCTGACATGCAAGAAGTCATTTTCCAGCAAGACGGTGCCCCTGCTCATTACTCGCGTGAGGTTCGCTCATTTCTGAAAAAGCAGTTCCCGGATCGGTGGATTGGTCGCCGTGGTCCCATCGAATGGGCTGGTCGCTCGCCTGATCTTACCCCATGCGACTTCTTTTTGTGGGGCTACATTAAGAGCAAAGTGTACGCCACCAAGCCGCGAGTCCTCCCCACACTAGAAGAACGGATCAGGAATGCGTGTGCTTCTGTTACTCCCGAAATGTTGTCCAATGTCGGCCAAGAATGCGTAAAACGGTGGCTCGCTTGTTTCGAAAAAGACGGTGCCCACGTTGAGGTGTACCAGTGACTTTCCAGTAGACTTATGAAGCAAAGTTTGATGCCACCAAAATTCTCATGGTCATTTGGTTCCTCTTGTAATTGCTATTTTAATAAAATTTCAAAAATAATGAGGGACTTTTGAAACACCCTGTATTACAAAAGAGAATTTAATCCTGCATTTAATGAGAAACAATTAAAACTTGGTGTTCCCGCCATTGGCTTCCAAGACAGCCTGAATTCACTTTGGGTAGCTTGCCAAAAGTGACGTGAATAGATGTTGATCGTTACGCAAATTTGCTATAACAGTTTCAAAGTGTTGCGTCATTGTATCCTTCGAAAATCGATTTGCTACAGGTTCTTGAAACAAGAGACATTCAACATTGTCCTTTATAACTGATCCAATGTGTTCACAGACGTTCAGGTCAGGAGAATTTCCTGGCCATTCTTCATTTCCAAAGAAATCGATCTCATGGTTGGTTCCGCAACAACTGTTGAGTGGCTAATGCCTTAAAGCAGGGGACATTATCGTGCAGAAGTGTGACCTGATCGACATCCATAACATTGTTTGGGTTTCTTAGAAAAGGAATGACATGCTGGGATAGAATAATATCACGAAAATACTGTCCATCCCAACTCTGACCATTTGGCTTCAGCACCCACATGATCTTCTTTGCAGTGAATAAAACAAACACACCAACACAGTCTGGACTTTTTAATAATTCGCGATAATGTTCATTGTCATCGATTTCATCTGGTGTTGTGGCCAACACTCGATCATTTTGGTAGTTAGGCCGACGTGTTACGTAAACAAAAAATTCATCGGAGACAGCTAAATGCATGAAATCATCCACATCCCAATCTTGAAGATAAAGGGCAAACCACATTCTGTCATCGATGTTAAGTACAGTTTTTCTTGGCTTTGGAAGTTCAAGGAAAGGCTTTAAACCTTGCTTATGACGGTACAGTCGAATGATCTCACCACTAACGATCTTTCCTCTTAACACTTCGATCTCTCTAGAAAGTTTAGCACAGCTGTTTTTCCGCTTACGTGTACCGCTTTCAATGATGTCCTTTGTTTCCTGAGAGAGTGGCAAATTTGGGCGCCCAGATTTGGTTGTATCCATTTCACATTCATCCAAAGTTTTATTCCAATTTCTTTTGACGAAGTCCTCACTTCTTCGCAACTTTTTGGCAACCCATGAACGTGTTATAAAGGTGGCTCGAGCATCACGAGCTTCCCGAAATGTTATTGTTCGTATGCGATCTATCACACGTTGCCACTCCGAATCACCAATTAATTGAGAAGCCATTATATTATCACTTTATCAGCTAGAGTAATTTTAATACCTGCAATAAATAAAGAATTTTATATATTTTTATAATCACTAAAAACTATTTCGATATAAGTAAACATGTAAGCTGCAAATGGGGAGGCTAAGGTTTTTTGGAACACCCTCAGTGTACAATAGGGTGGATCACTTTTCACTTGTTTTAAAACATTATAGCTGGTCAAAGTTTTTCCCATGATTTGGTTCAGTGGAAGTACACTGACACCATTTTTACCAAAATCGATCAATATTTAGGGGTCGCGCATTGACCTTGAAAATTTCAATTTTGGAAATTTGGTCAAATTGACAATTTTTTACTGAATAAAGATAAATCATCAAATGACCATATTTTCTGAATCCTCTCAGTGAAAGAAATCCTCTCAGATACTTACCAAGTTGATCGGACAAGTGGTTTAGAAGTTACACTCACCTAGAAATAACATTAAAATTTAAAATACCATATTTGTCCCCCGTTATGGACGTAATCATAGCATCAGTAGCTGGCGCATCCTAAAATCCCAATTACACACACACGCTATGTCTATGACCAATATTTTTACTAATCACAGTTTGCTTTTTACAGATCAACTGTGTCAATTGATTCTTGTTTGATAAGTCTAGACTTTAGTACAATGGATAAACTGTTAACAACCAGGAGTGGGAAGACTCTGAAAGTTACTTATTCTGGAAAAGAGAAAGCAGCAACAACAGCACCACCTTCTCTAAGGTCAGCCACGGACGTCTTCTTAATTGGTCAGCCATCTTCCTCGATCGGTGGTGCCAAATTGCCAACCACCCATCAAGTTCTCCAGTACTTCTTCTATGCCAAGCAGGAAACTACTGACAGGAAGGCCGCCGTAAAAGACACGGTGGCCAATGTTCTGGCATTTTGGAACATGGCACGTATAAAGACGATCACGAGGCGTAACTGCGAAAGAAAACTGGAGTTACTGTGGGAAGAGTGGCGCTCGCTGCAGAAGAGCAAGATGAGAGACAGTGACGCGGGAAAAGGCAGGGAGAAGTTTTCAGAAAATCTGAACAAGCTCTGGGACATCGGAGCTCCCGATGCTATTGAAGAGATACAGAAAAGTCGACTGCTCTCAGACAACAACAAACAAGAAGATATTAAATTTTATGAGGATCAACGGGGCCTGCGCCAGGCAACAATGAGTGGGAATGATAAAGTGTTCGTTGTCAAGAGAAAACGGCAACTCTCAAGACAACAATCTCGTGATGAGCCAGGCACCTCAAAAACGAAATTAGGAACCGAAGCTGAGAGCGACGATGAATCTATAGAAAGCAGATCATCGAGCAACTCCGAATCACAGCTAGAACCACCATACCGACAGCCGAGAGAATCAACTGTATCAATCAGCCTTCCTCACCGCATCCTCAATGCACCGGCTGTTATTGAAGTGGCTGATCGCTTCCGGATGTCCAATAATCAGGTGTGTATATATCAGTAATGATCTTTCCTTGACAAAGATATAATAGACGTAACGACGGAAAATTTAGTGATTATTTTGTCACATAAAAACCATACGCATCCTTGTCAATTTCCTTTCAATTTCGCACATAGGTGGCAAGTGTCGTGGCGGCAGTCCTACGTTCGGCAGATCCGCCCGCAGACCTGGACAAATTCAGTATCTCGAAGGACACGTCTCGCCGTGGAAGAGTGGCACATCGTTGTGAAGTGTCGACAGCTGTGCAGAAATCCTTCGTATCTCCGAGGCATGCTGTCGTCCACTGGGACGGTAAAGTAATCAAGGTCAGTTTTGCCCTCACCGTGGACGACAGTGAATTAACATGTTCCAGTGACGACAGTGGATTGACATATTCCAGTGGACGATAATGGATTGGCATGTATGACATACGTTTCAGGACTCTCTTGGATCATTGGAGCACCGCCAGGCGATTCTCATCTCCGGAGCTCCCCAATGCACAGAAGGAAAGTTGCTGGCCGTTCCGACTGTTGCTGACGGCACCGGTCTGTCCCAGGCCCAGGCGACCTTTCGTGCTCTCAAAGACTGGGGATGCGAGAACAACGTGATTGGACTGTGCTTCGACACAACTTCCTCCAATACGGGGAGGGTGCAGGGTGCGGTGGTCCGGCTGGAGAACATGCTTGGTAAACCGCTCTTCCAGCTGGGCTGTCGCCATCACGTTATGGAGCTCATCGTGGGGGCAGTGGTCATCACCGCGTTTGGAAGAACCACAGCACCAACTGAACCTTTGTTCCAGTATCTGAGGAGAAGGTGAATTTCAAGTCTAAGGCGCATTTGTTTTCTCCAATGATTTTTTGCCTTCAGAGCAATTGAGATATCAGCGTCCTTCTACTAATGATGTTAATAGCAGTCGAAAAGGGAAACTTCAGTCGTTTTCATGCAATATTTTCATAACTCCCCTTTCAGGTGGGACAAGCTCGACCTCTCGACTTATCGCGAGCTGGAGATCGAGCATTTGGCGGAGGTGACGTGGCTGATGGAGCTCCGAGATGAGGCAGTCAAGTTCCTCGGCACCGCTTCTGGTCTTGTCAGAGAAGACTACCGAGAAGTGGCGGAGATTACACTCCTGGTACTCGGGGCCCAGCCACGTCGTGGCACACACTTCATGCGCCCAGGAGCCTACCATCATGCGAGGTGGATGGCCAAGGTTGGTATTTTGAATTAGAAGTTAAATATTGTATTGCCTTCTGCAAACAGCCATTTGAAGTCCCTACCAGAAAAAAATAAGATAAATAATTTACCATTAAACAAACTTATATGGAGTGGTATCGGTATTTATACATCACAGTGCGTATTCGTTTCAGATCATCTACTACACGAAGCTCCTGATGTTCAGCGGTCAGCTGGAGTTCGACGACGAGCTGGTACAGAAACTTCAGAGAGTGGTACTATTTACTGCACTCCTCTACGCACCTGCCTGGCTGGCGGCTCCTGTCGCAGCTGATGCCCCGCTGAATGACCTTGTGTTGTACCAGCGTCTTCTGCAGTACAGGGCTGTGGATCGCGAGATTGCAGAGGCTTCACTGGCAGTGATCAGGCGGCACTTGTGGTATCTGAGGCCTCAGACCGTCGTTTTCGCCCTCTGCAGTGACAAAGTGGAAGACACTGTGAAGCACGAGATGGCAAAGAAGCTGTGCCGCCTCGCTGTGCCCGAGGACTTCACGTATGACAACGTCTCGGTTGATGACACGACGCGCCTTCCGGACCTGATCGATGAGTCATCGTGGTTCGTGTTCACAGGCCTGCAGGTGTGCGCGTCTACGTGGCTCACTCTGCCGGTGAATAAGTGGGATCAAGATAAGAACTACTGTGATCTGAAGAATGTCATCTCGCATCTGAAAGTTACCAACGACGTGGCAGAGAGAGGGATAAAACTGATAGAAGATTACGCGAACACTGTCACAAAAGACGAGTCACAGCTGCAGGGTCTTCTTCAGCTCGTGGAAAAGAGCCGGAAAGAACTCGGTGACTTCAAGAAGTCGTCACTTGCCAAGATGACGTAGCGCAGAGGGAAAGGGAGTTAGCAGAGAGAGTACATGGCGCACGCCTTAAGATGACGTGTGTTCTAACCACGATTCATACAGTTTTTGAACCTAGTTAGGGGCACCGGAGTAAGTGCCTTTAGTGTTATCGGTAAACCGTTTTAATACAAAATACATTTGATCTTTCCTTATTCGGTTTATCTTATCCTAAAAAGCAGACAATGGCAGACAGCATATGGAGGTACGGGGACAAATACGGTATTTTAAATTTTAATGCTATCTCAAGGTGCGTATAACTTCTAAACCACTTGTCCGATCAACTTGGTAAGTATCTGAGAGGATTTCTTTCACTGAGAGGATTCAGAAAATATGGTCATTTGATGATTTATCTTTATTCAGTAAAAAATTGTCAATTTGGCCAAATTTCCAAAATTGAAACGTTCAAGGTCGATGCGCGACCCCTAAATATTGATCGATTTTGGTAAAAATGGTGTCAGTGTACTTCCACTGAACCAAATCATGGGAAAAACTTTGAGCAGCTATAATTTTTAAAAAAAAGTGAAAAGTGATCCACCCTATTGTATAGGAGAAATACCGCGCAAGATGAGGAGAGAGAACGAAACAAATGAAAAAAATGAGGTAACCACCCGGGAATCGAACCCGGGATCTGACCGGCAATCGGAAGATCCCGGGTTCGATTCCCGGGTGGTTACCTCATTTTTCATTTGTTTCGTTCTCTCTCCTCATCTTGCGCGGAATATTCTCCTATACAAGCGTCGTTCTTTACGTTAATTATACTGCGTGTTTGCAGTTAAAATGTATATAATGTACGGCATGCGGAAGGTGCCCCCTTGGGGCATTGGTTTCTGCGCGTATGTAGGAGAATTACGACATTTGTTCGAGTGAGGCCCATGGTGTAATGGTTATCATATCTGACCGGCAATCGGAAGTTCCCGGGTGGTTACCTCATTTTTTCATTTGTTTCGTTCTCTCATCTTGCGCGGGATATTCTCCTATACAAGCGTCGTTCTTTACGTTGATATATATATATATATATATATACTGTAATTGATGATAAAAATTTATAATGTAATTAATCTACTTAAGCAATAGTAATTTAATATAATGTACTTTATAATGTAATTAATAACATAGAAAATGTACTTCAATGGAATTGTAGTTAACGATCATAAGTGAATGTGAATTAATTGGTGATTGTAATCATAATTGTAATAAACCAAAAGTAAACCGTACTTGGATTGTGCTAGATGTTCGACCCGACGTTGTGTCGCCATATAGAAATATACATTCAGCAATATTGTTATTTTTTTTGTTATTTTTTTTGTTCGTTGGAATAAAATTTGGAGTTGCTTCCTGGTTGCCAAAAAATTGGTGACTTCTTTTCAAAATTTTTAATCATTTTTTAGATTAGATGCATTCTCTCTTCGAAGATGAAGTCATGTCTTGCCTTAACCTTTTAATTTTTTCCCGTATGCATATCTTAATATAGAATGCCTGATTCAATTTCCGTTCCAATTAACACGGCGGATCAGGAAAAACAGCGGGTCTAAAAATATGCGGTTTAAACCAAATATATGGCTTCCTCTTCCTATATCCTGTTTATCTATTTTAACCATTTTTTTTACTTTATTTTTTTAACTGTTGTGGAAAAGAAATACAGCCTCTTCAACATTTAATAATGATGTTAGTAAAATCGGGGTATATAAACCCCAGAAATATCTTCCATATTCCTTCAGAGATCAATTCAGAGGCTGAGCACTACCTGTACATTTTAGCAGTAAATTACAAGTAAGAAATAGTCTTTATCTTCTCCTTCGAGCCTTGCTCTCTTCAGAAGAACTTAATTCATTAAACTTCCCCGATAAGTTACAAGAAGCATCCGGGAATCTTCAGAGAATTTAGTAAGCCTCCCTGAATCCTCTGAGCCACTATAGAAGAACTCAGAGAGTAATATAAAAGAAAACTACTGCAAGTAACAAATCCGTTGCTGACACCTAACCAGAACCCCCGTCAACTTCGAACCAACCAAGGCCATAGACGGAGGGGTTAACACATATATATATATAATAATATATATATATATATATTATATATATATATATATATATATATATATATATAATATATACAGGGTGGGTCAAAAGTCTGGCCCCATAGGAGGTTTATGTTCACATAGACTAAAATTTTTGTCTATAATTATTTTTATTATTTCAGATTGGTAGATCGTCGTAGGGAGTATTGTCAGTAGTTTATGCAACATAGGCAGTTGGAAAAGCGTATCATGTTCACTGTTCAGTGACGAAGCAATTTTTTACCTAAACGGTTCAGTCAACAGACATAATGCACGATATTGGGCTAAAGAAAATCCACATTGGATTGAGGACGGACGCTCGCAGTACAACCCAAGAGTTATGGTATGGGCTGCTATGTGGGGAGATACGATAATTGGCCCATACTTTTTCCCCGACAAACTGGTGAATCATACCTTCATTTGTTAGCAAATTTCCTTACGACTCGATTGTATGAACTACCATTACGGCATCGGAGAGCTATGTGGTTTCAGCACGATGGGGCTCCGCCGCATTTCGGAAGGGTCGTTCGCGAATTTTTGCAAGAAACATTTCAAGGGAAATGGATTGGTCGACGTGGGCCAATTGAATGGCCGCCCAGATCTCCGGACCAGACTCCTTTGGATTACTTCTTATGGGGACACCTTAAATCAGTTGTGTACGTTAACAGGCCAAGAACAATACAGGCGCTAAAGGATACCATAACAGCAGAATTTGAAGCCATAAGAACGAATATTACCATCCTCAGGAATGTGCAAACGTCTTGCGTCAACCGGCTTACAAAGTGTTTAGAAGGTGGACGTCAATTTGAACACCTATTGTAATTTCTGAATTAAAACATTAAGGTAGGCCGAAATTTTCTTTTCCATTATAAACTTCCTATGGGGCCAGACTTTTGCCCCACCCATATATATATATAACGTAAAGAACGACGCTTGTATACGAGATATTCCGTCTTGCACGGAATATCTCCTACCCAAGCGTCGTTCTTTACGTTAATTATACTGCGTGTTTGCAGTTAAATGTATATATATATATATATATATATATATATATATATATATATATATATATTATATATATATATATATATATATATATATATATATATATATAAATGAACAATGAATAATTCCTATATAATCTTTATATAATCCCGTATATTCTTATATACTTATATTTATATAATCTTCATATTCAAATATTCATTTTTACATAAGAACCAAAATCGCCTAACGCGAGTTTGGATAAAAATTTTGATTTGCTTTCTATTTTTGCAAAATAATTGTTGAATTGTTTCATTTTTTTAATATTCCTTAATATTTACTGTATACTCGTATAAGTATAGATATTTAATTAATAGTTTCACCTACTCTTGTACAATGGCTGTAAACCCTTCAGTTTTGTATCTCTCTAATTCGTTTCTTCTAATTTCTCCCAATAATGACTTGTACTCTACGTACGAATTAAATAACTATGGCGTATTAATTATGAATTGACGTGTGTCATAATTTGAATAACTATGACGTCATAAAGTAGCTTAATTCCCTTCACATTTTCCATACCTTGAATACTGATCACATCTTTAGTATTCAATGTATGGTGAATTCTTTAACATAATATTATTATTCGAACATATTCATCCATACCTCCACATTTAACTTGACCTTGACCTTTATTAATTTTATTACTTATTCATTCATCTACCTATTGTCTACTTATGCCTTATCAACCTATCACTCCATGTTTACTCGTGTCTATAATACGCACACAACCTATTGTGTTACGTACCGATATGTGTAGGGTACTTTGTGCATGCGTACATTAGGGTGTATCATGCTCAGGTCGAATATTGAAAAACTTGGAATTTTAAGATTGGCAGTATGTATTCCTATGTAAAACTGAATTTTAAGAGGGGTTCGTCGTCTGCAACTTTTGCGAAAAATCGAATTTAAGTGTTCAAAATCGCACTTTTTTGTCGAAAAATGGGATTTTTGGCCAATTTCAAAGACTTGGTAGCTTCAAATGACCTCCATATATTCCATATTGTTCACATACACCCTTAAGCATTTCTAGGGGCAGGCTTGGACCCACTTAAGATCAGCCAAAGTTCTTCATAACCCCTAAAATAACCAAAATCACCCAAAATGGCCCAAAACTAAGAAATTTTATGATTTTTAGTCTCTTGTACACTAGGGTGGATCACTTTTCACTTTTTTAAAAATTATAGCTGGTCAAAGTTTTTCCCATGATTTGGTTCAGTGGAAGTACACTGACACCATTTTTACCAAAATCGAACAATATTTAGGGGTCGCGCATCGACCTTGAAAATTTCAATTTTGGAAATTTGGCCAAATTGACAATTTTTTACTGAATAAAGATAAATCATCAAATGACCATATTTTCTGAATCCTCTCAGTGAAAGAAATCCTCTCAGATACTTACCAAGTTGATCGGACAAGTGGTTTAGAAGTTATACTCACCTTGAGATAGCATTAAAATTTAAAATACCGTATTTGTCCCCGTACCTCCATATGCTGTCTGCCATTGTCTGCTTTTTAGGATAAGATAAACCGAATAAGGAAAGATCAAATGTATTTTGTATTAAAACGGTTTACCGATATCACTAAAGGCACTTACTCCGGTGCCCCTAACTAAGTTCAAAAAATGTATGAATCGTGGTTAGAACACACGTCATCTTAAGGCGTGCGCCATGTACTCTCTCTGCTAACTCCCTTTCACTCTGCGCTACGTCATCTTGGCAAGTGACGACTTCTTGAAGTCACCGAGTTCTTTCCGGCTCTTTTCCACGAGCTGAAGAAGACCCTGCAGCTGTGACTCGTCTTTTGTGACAGTGTTTGCGTAATCTTCTATCAGTTTTATCCCTCTCTCTGCCACGTCGTTGGTAACTTTCAGATGCGAGATGACATTCTTCAGATCACAGTAGTTCTTATCTTGATCCCACTTATTCACCGGCAGAGTGAGCCACGTAGACGCGCACACCTGCAGGCCTGTGAACACGAACCACGATGACTCATCGATCAGGTCCGGAAGGCGCGTCGTGTCATCAACCGAGACGTTGTCATACGTGAAGTCCTCGGGCACAGCGAGGCGGCACAGCTTCTTTGCCATCTCGTGCTTTAGAGTGTCTTCCACTTTGTCACTGCAGAAGGCGAAAACGACGGTCTGAGGCCTCAGATACCACAAGTGCCGCCTGATCACTGCCAGTGAAACCTCTGCAATCTCGCGATCCACAGCCTGTACTACAGAAGACGCTGGTACAACACAAGGTCATTCAGCGGGGCATCAGCTGCGACGGGAGCCACCAGCCAGGCAGGTGCGTAGAGGAGTGCAGTAAATAGTACCACTCTCTGAAGTTTCTGTACCAGCTCGTCGTCGAACTCCAGCTGACCGCTGAACATCAGGAGCTTCGTGTAGTAGATGATCTGAAACGAATACGCACTGTGATGTATAAATACCGATACCACTCCATACAAGTTTGTTTAATGGTAAATTATTTATCTTATTTTTTTCTGGTAGGGACTTCAAATGGCTGTTTGCAGAAGGCAATACAATATTTAACTTCTAATTCAAAATACCAACCTTGGCCATCCACCTCGCATGATGGTAGGCTCCTGGGCGCATGAAGTGTGTGCCACGACGTGGCTGGGCCCCGAGTACCAGGAGTGTAATCTCCGCCACTTCTCGGTAGTCTTCTCTGACAAGACCAGAAGCGGTGCCGAGGAACTTGACTGCCTCATCTCGGAGCTCCATCAGCCACGTCATCTCCGCCAAATGCTCGATCTCTAGGCTCGCGATAAGTCGAGAGGTCGAGCTTGTCCCACCTGAAAGGGGAGTTATGAAAATATTGCATGAAAACGACTGAAGTTTCCGTTTTCGACTGCTATTAACATCATTAGTAGAAGGACGCTGATATCTCAATTGCTCTGAAGGCAAAAAATCATTGGAGAAAACAAATGCGCCTTAGACTTGAAATTCACCTTCTCCTCAGATACTGGAACAAAGGTTCAGTTGGTGCTGTGGTTCTTCCAAACGCGGTGATGACCACTGCCCCCACGATGAGCTCCATAACGTGATGGCGACAGCCCAGCTGGAAGAGCGGTTTACCAAGCATGTTCTCCAGCCGGACCACCGCACCCTGCACCCTCCCCGTATTGGAGGAAGTTGTGTCGAAGCACAGTCCAATCACGTTGTTCTCGCATCCCCAGTCTTTGAGAGCACGAAAGGTCGCCTGGGCCTGGGACAGACCGGTGCCGTCAGCAACAGTCGGAACGGCCAGCAACTTTCCTTCTGTGCATTGGGGAGCTCCGGAGATGAGAATCGCCTGGCGGTGCTCCAATGATCCAAGAGAGTCCTGAAACGTATGTCATACATGCCAATCCATTATCGTCCACTGGAATATGTCAATCCACTGTCGTCACTGGAACATGTTAATTCACTGTCGTCCACGGTGAGGGCAAAACTGACCTTGATTACTTTACCGTCCCAGTGGACGACAGCATGCCTCGGAGATACGAAGGATTTCTGCACAGCTGTCGACACTTCACACGATGTGCCACTCTTCCACGGCGAGACGTGTCCTTCGAGATACTGAATTTGTCCAGGTCTGCGGGCGGATCTGCCGAACGTAGGACTGCCGCCACGACACTTGCCACCTATGTGCGAAATTGAAAGGAAATTGACAAGGATGCGTATGGTTTTTATGTGACAAAATAATCACTAAATTTTCCGTCGTTACGTCTATTATATCTTTGTCAAGGAAAGATCATTACTGATATATACACACCTGATTATTGGACATCCGGAAGCGATCAGCCACTTCAATAACAGCCGGTGCATTGAGGATGCGGTGAGGAAGGCTGATTGATACAGTTGATTCTCTCGGCTGTCGGTATGGTGGTTCTAGCTGTGATTCGGAGTTGCTCGATGATCTGCTTTCTATAGATTCATCGTCGCTCTCAGCTTCGGTTCCTAATTTCGTTTTTGAGGTGCCTGGCTCATCACGAGATTGTTGTCTTGAGAGTTGCCGTTTTCTCTTGACAACGAACACTTTATCATTCCCACTCATTGTTGCCTGGCGCAGGCCCCGTTGATCCTCATAAAATTTAATATCTTCTTGTTTGTTGTTGTCTGAGAGCAGTCGACTTTTCTGTATCTCTTCAATAGCATCGGGAGCTCCGATGTCCCAGAGCTTGTTCAGATTTTCTGAAAACTTCTCCCTGCCTTTTCCCGCGTCACTGTCTCTCATCTTGCTCTTCTGCAGCGAGCGCCACTCTTCCCACAGTAACTCCAGTTTTCTTTCGCAGTTACGCCTCGTGATCGTCTTTATACGTGCCATGTTCCAAAATGCCAGAACATTGGCCACCGTGTCTTTTACGGCGGCCTTCCTGTCAGTAGTTTCCTGCTTGGCATAGAAGAAGTACTGGAGAACTTGATGGGTGGTTGGCAATTTGGCACCACCGATCGAGGAAGATGGCTGACCAATTAAGAAGACGTCCGTGGCTGACCTTAGAGAAGGTGGTGCTGTTGTTGCTGCTTTCTCTTTTCCAGAATAAGTAACTTTCAGAGTCTTCCCACTCCTGGTTGTTAACAGTTTATCCATTGTACTAAAGTCTAGACTTATCAAACAAGAATCAATTGACACAGTTGATCTGTAAAAAGCAAACTGTGATTAGTAAAAATATTGGTCATAGACATAGCGTGTGTGTGTAATTGGGATTTTAGGATGCGCCAGCTACTGATGCTATGATTACGTCAATGACGGGTGACAAATACGGTATTTTAAATTTTAATGTTATTTCTAGGTGAGTGTAACTTCTAAACCACCTGTCCGATCAACTTGGTAAGTATCTGAGAGGATTTCTTTCACTGAGAGGATTCAGAAAATATGGTCATTTGATGATTTATCTTTATTCAGTAAAAAATTGTCAATTTGGCCAAATTTCCAAAATTGAAATTTTGAAGGTCGATGCGCGACCTCTAAATATTGATCGATTTTGGTAAAAATGGTGTCAGTGTACTTCCACTGAACCAAATCATGGGAAACACTTTGACCAGCTATAATTTTAAAAAAAAAGTGAAAAGTGATCCACCCTACTCTACAAGCGTTGTTCTTTACGTTAATTATACTGCGTGTTTGCAGTTAAAATGTATATAATGTACGGCATGCGGGAGGTGCCCCCTTGGGGCATTGGTTTCTGCGCGTATATAGGGGAATTACGGCATTTGTTCGAGTGAGGCCAATGGTGTAATGGTTATCATATCTGACCGGCAATCGGAAGATCCCGGGTTCGATACCCGGGTGGTTACCTCATTTTTTCATTCGTTTCGTTCTCTCTCCTCATCTTGCGCGGACATATTCTCCTATACAAGCGTCGTTCTTTACGTTAATTAAACTGCGTGTTTGCAGTTAAAATGGTGTCAGTGTACTTCCACTGAACCAAATCATGGGAAAAACTTTGACCAGCTATAATTTTTAAAAAAAAGTGAAAAGTGATCCACCCTACTCTACAAGCGTTGTTCTTTACGTTAATTATACTGCGTGTTTGCAGTTAAAATGTATATAATGTACGGCATGCGGGAGGTGCCCCCTTGGGGCATTGGTTTCTGCGCGTATATAGGGGAATTACGGCATTTGTTCGAGTGAGGCCAATGGTGTAATGGTTATCATATCTGACCGGCAATCGGAAGATCCCGGGTTCGATTCCCGGGTGGTTACCTCATTTTTTCATTCGTTTCGTTCTCTCTCCTCATCTTGCGAGGACATATTCTCCTATACAAGCGTCGTTCTTTACGTTAATTAAACTGCGTGTTTGCAGTTAAAATGTATATATATATATATATATATATATATATATATATATAACACGTGATAACTGGCATTAGAGCGAGAGATTTATTGTTATTTCAGAAGTTATTTGCTTCCGCGATGATTAGCAGAATTCGAACACTCGCTTAAATATTGATGAGATTGCGAGAAATCAATTAATTTTAAAGAAAAGGAAATGAAAAGAATAAATGTGGACGTACATACATGTGAGTATGAATTGAACAACAAATAACTTCCTATGTAAAAATTAGTAATTGAATATAAGATCGTACTGGAATTATTCATTTTTACAGAGCTCTCCCCTCTAGAATGATATTACTATGATAATGTAACATCCTAACTAATGCTAACTAGGTGATAAGTATTGGTTTTATATACAGATTTATATACACAACATTAGTCGGGGTGGCTATGTCTACTTCACGTGGTCTGGGTACGCAGTCTTGGTCATGCATAAATAGTTTCATGTGGTTCAGTGTTTCTTGTTTTCCCTTGTTTCAAGAACCATCTTTTTATCACAAATATACCGAAGATAATAGCACATACAATAATGATACCAACGGCAGATGTTGAAAAAATTGTTACAGGTTGTAGTATTTGGAAGAGGTTATTTTGGTTATCATCCGAAATTTTAAACCGACTTAATTGATCATTCCATTCAGGGGCATGTAGCTCGGGTAGGATGGTTACAGGTTTGATGGAGAGAGTTAAGATCTCTATGACGGGTTTAAATTTAATTTGCGACGGGAAGCGGTATGAGTTATTAATAGTAACCTTGTACGGGTTGTATATTTGGAAGGTTTTTGAATGCAAGGAGCAACCAATTGGTAGCCGAATAACCATAGGGATTGTGATGAGGGAATAATTTGACGGACACTCGAGAGTAGCGGTAGTCCTGTTCGCAAAAGAAACCCAGATGTCTGGTCCAATTCGAAGTTGGACGGTTTTAGAGGAATGAAATTTTGTAAATGAACATACCGGGGCATGCCGGTCACGAATTAAGTCGATAAAGCAAGAACTAGTAGTTGGAAGAATGACTGGTTTGAGTTGAGGGCAAACGAGTTGTTTATTTGTTTGTGGAAATCGGCACTGCCGGACGTCGCTATCTGACATCATAGAATAGGCTGACAGATCTTTTTGAGGAAAAGGTAAGGTGGTACGGTGGGTAAATGCAATCGATAGACATTAGAGTTGTTTTGGCAGGGTGTTGGGAAAGGGTGAAATTTATATACGTCATAAGTGAGTACATCGAAAAATGTTACAATTATGAGGTATGTTCCAAAGAAAAAACGGTTCCAAAGGAAGAAGTGACGTTCCTCTTAGATCAAAGGAGTGAAAGAAAACTGTTTATTGATAGAGTAGATATTACACTCTCAAAGAAAAAAGCATCTACGTTGCTAAGAAAGCAAAAAGAAGCTGTGAGGCTCACCAAAGAATCTTCACAGGAGAAATTGCAGGATACAAATGTTGAATTATCATCATCGACATCAAATAGTGAAAGTGAATCTGGCGAAATATCAGACGATACATTTCCAGAGCCAGTTAGCTCGAAGAGAAAGCTCGAACAACCTGAAGAACAATTATTCAAGAAAAGGAAAACTACAAATCTACCTTCAGTGGCTACTGCTTGTGACAGGACTGCAGTTTCAGATCGAGCTGCAGCATTCATTGTTAGTGCAGTATTGCAAGATATTGGAGAAGTTTCTATTGACAATACATCTGAAGTAGTGGATAGGAGTAAAATCAGAAGAGAAAGACAAAAGAAGAGATCAGAAATTATGAAAGATCAAAATCAGATCCCAATCAGAGGAATCTATTTTGATGGTCGAAAAGATTCTACACTCTTCCAAGAAAAAAAAGAGTCCAAAGTATATCAGAAGAAGGTAACAGAAGAACATATCACTTTAGTGAGAGAACCTGGTTCAGATTATTTGGGCCATTATTCTGTGAATTCTGGATCAGCTGAAGAAATATGTAAAGGAATGTTTGAGTATATTGGAAATAATGACATGAACCTGGAAAACCTTGTTGCCATTGGATGCGATGGTGCAGCAGTCAACACTGGAGAAAAGGGAGGCGTTATAAGGCTTATAGAATTGAAGCTGAAGAAGCCAGTTCAACATTTAGTGTGCCAGCTCCATGCCAATGAATTGCCATTACGCCATTTAGTTGCAAAGCTGGATGGAAAAACATCTGGCCCCCGCGGATTCACCGGTCCTATTGGCAGGGAATTAGAGAACTGTGAGAGTCTTCCTATTGTCGAGTTTGAAAGGATTGATGCTGAGGAACCAACTGTAGACTGTGAAGATCTTAGCGCCGACCAAAAATATCTAATTGATATTCATCAGGCCATAACAAAGGGATATTGCTCTCCAGATCTTGCTCATCGTAGTCCAGGCAAAATGGCACATTCACGATGGCTGACTACAGCAAATCGTTTGCTTCGTCTATACGTTTCAACTGTAAGTCCATCTGAGAACCTCATGAACATTGCTTCTTTTATAATGAAGGTCTACATCCCAATGTGGTTTTCTATTAAGCAAAGTACGTCTTTTGTCAATGGCTCAAAACATGTTTTCAAAACTATTGAACTAACAAGAACACTGAATGACGAAGTAAAGGATATTGTAAACCCTGTCATACAAAGAAATGCATTTTTTGCAAATCCAGAAAATATTCTAGCATCAATGATTCATGATGACCGCAGCGCCATAAGAGAATTAGCGTGGAGGCGAATAAAGAAAGCAAGGCAAACAAACAAGGAAAAAGTTGTGAGGCGTTTCACAGTACCTGTTATTCAATTTGAAGCTACTGATTATACTGATTTAATTAATTGGCAAAAATGCATTGTCACTGAACCACCTGTGACAAGACACCTGACAGAAAATGAGATTGAAGAATTCATAGAAAACAAGAGTACCCCTCCATTCGAGAAATTCCCTTGTCATACACAAGTAGTAGAAAGAATGGTAAAATTAGTGACTGAAGCATCATCAAAAGTATTTGGATTGAACGCGCGAGATGGCTTCATAAGATCAACACTTCAGTCACGTAAAAAAATGCCATCATTCGAAAGTAAAGCTGAATATAAAGTTTAAATAAAACGTTAATAGAAAAAAACATGCGCAAGGATGGGTGGTTGGGAGGGCATGGGTGGAGCTCGACACGCAGCCACCTCCTCGTGGTGAGTTCTGGATTATTTAGATCATTAATCAAAAGAACATTGATCTAAATAAACTAAGAGCTGCGTAATTCAGTAACTATTTTGGTAATTGGAACACTTAATATATAATAATAACAAGTAAGTTTCAGTTATTTTACTAATGCAGAATATAAGAAAATCATTATATTTCACTTTTTTCGACGGCTTTGTGGCACCTGAAGATATAATTTCGCAGGACTAATATTTATGCACAGTCATTATCTATAGCACCCACATATTTTCCACACTAGCCATATTTGAATTTCGAAAAAACGTTTAAAAACCTCATTTTTGATCCGCCCTAATATCTATTAGTCCCTTTTATTTCTTTGATTAATTTTTCCCGAGTTATGAGTTTCCGTTTGTATCCATGGTAATGCCAATATTTCTGATAGGGCGCGTGTTGTAGTTCGAATATTTTCCAACGTATTTTCTAACAGAATGCGACTAATCTGATCTTTTCCCTGGAAAGAACCCTGAACTTTACTTTCAAACGTTTTTAATTGGGTTTGTATCTGAAGGAGATTGATCTTGATTGGAGCAGTGGATTCCAAATTGATCAAAAGGTGGGCGTGTCCTTTCAAAAATTTACCTTCTGCAAGCTTTTCTATGACAACTCCAGTCGAAATTTTAATGCTAGGGCTACAAGAGTGAATAATTTGGAAAATTATAAGGGGGACGATTTTATTCATTTCTACTCCTTAGGTTATACGGAGCTGGGGGTGGCCGTGCAGATACCTGTGTTAGAGGACGAAGGGCTCGGCCTCGTTTTGGTGGCAATAGGGGTCGACCGTTAAGTTCGGATTCTGAGCGGGTTCGTTTCTTATGTGAAGGTTCTATTAATGTGTTCGAATTAGGTCTGCTTGACCGATCTTAATTCATGGAATGATCACTTCAGGGGTTTTCGTAACTACTCTATCTAAACAATACACATTAAATAAATGCATAATAATTTGCCTAACGAGGGGAGAATTTGAAAAGATTTCAAACAAAATATTTAAAAAAAAATGTAAACAAGATTACCCTTGTACTATGCTTGGTACATTAAATAAAATTATACTATAATACTGGAAATAACTCGATTTCACTAAAGAGAAATGTATCAATGGTGTATGGAATGTTCACTGGGTTTTTTGTTAATTCTGGCTCAATACTAATTATTAACTGTTAATAATACTGACTTTTCAAATGTTTAGAGATTATTTAAAAAAAAAAAGTGGTCTGTACTTAAGATTCCTACGGCGAAATCTTTAGAGACGTGTCCTGAAGACGTGTCTTGCTGGCCACTTGTTCTTGGATGAAAACTAGGCGTCGAGAACTTGGAGTCGTGACACACCGGTCCAAGGGTGGATGTGACGAACTAGAAGTCGTGACACGCCGGTCAACTGGTTGTTGGTTCTAGTTTCAGGGTCTGGAAGACTGGAAGAATCCTGGATGCAGAAGTTGTCAGTTGTTAAAATCCTGGTGAAAGGGTTGCCAGTTGTTAACCCCTCCGTCTACGGCCTTGGTTGGTTCGAAGTTGACGGGGATTCTGATTAGGTGGCAGCAACGGATTTGTTACTTGCAGTAGTTTTCTTTTATATTACTCTCTGAGGTCTCCTATAGTGGCTCGGAGGATTCAGGGAGGCTTACTAAATTCTCTGAAGATTCCCGGATGCTTCTTGTAACTTATCGGGGAAGTTTAATGACTTAAGTTCTTCTGAAGAGAGCAAGGCTCGAAGGAGAAGATAAAGACTATTTCTTACTTGTAATTTACTGCTAAAATGTACAGGTAGTGCTCAGCCTCTGAAATGATCTCTGAATGAATATGAAAGATATTTCTGGGGTTTATATACCCCGATTTTACTAACATAATCATTATTAAATGTTGAAGAGGCTGTATTGTTTTTGCACAACAGTTAAAAAAATAAAGTAAAAAGAATGGTTAAAACAGATAAACAAGATATAGGAAGAGGAAGCCATATTTTTAGCTTAAACCGCATATTTTTAGACCTGTTGTTTTTCCTGATCCGCCGTGTTAACTGGAACAGAAATTGAATCAGGCATTCTTATATTAAGATATGCATATGGATGGAAAAAAATTAAAAGGTTAAGGCAAGACATGACTTCCTCTTCGAAGAGAGAATGCATCTAATCTAAGAAATGATTAAAAATTTTGAAAAGAAGTCACCAATTTTTTGGCAACCAGGAAGCAACTCCAAATTTTATTCCAACGAAAAAAAAATAAAGAAAAATAACAATATTGCTGAATGTATATTTCTATATGGCGACACAATGTTGGGTCGAACATCTAGTACAATCCAAGTACGGTGTACTTTTGGTTTATTACAATTATAATTACAATCACCAATTAATTCATATTCACTTATGATCGTTAATTACAATTCCATTGAAGTACATTTTCTATGTTATTAATTACATTATTAAGTACATTATATTAAATTACTATTGCTTAAGTAGATTAATTACATTATAAATTTTTATCATCAATTACAGTATATATACAGGGCGTCCCAAAAAAATGTATACACACTTTAACAGCTGATAGCTCAATTGATGTTTCTTTCTTTCCAAGTTAAACCCATTAGAATTAATAATGGCAGTCAGACTAAGCTTTGAACAAAGGAAATTCATTCTAAAATGCTACTGGAAGTGTGAAAACGCAGTTGAAGTGCAAAGACAGTTTAGGAGGGAGTTTCAAACAGATCCACCAACGCGACTTACCATCACTCGAATTAGAGATAAGTTTGAAGCCGATGGAACTGTTCAGAATGTCCACAAGAAGCGTTCCGGAAGACCACGGACATCGACAAGCCCCACAAAGCAAGAAAGAGTACTGGAAACGTATCACCAAAGTCCAAGAAAATCTGTGCGGCAAGCGAGTCGTGAGGTAGGAATTTCAGAATCGTCTGTCCAACGCATTTTGAAGCGCTGTCAATGGAAAAGTTACATTCCAAGATTAGTCCATGCTATTAATGAAGATGATCCGGACCGAAGAGTGGAGTATTGCGAGTGGTACTTGGCACGATGTGGATGTGGATTGGACGAAGGGGTTTCGTAGAATACCCTCCGCGTTCACCAGACCTCACACCACTAGACTTTTTTTTATGGGGATACTTAAAAGACAAAGTCTACGCTATAAAACCTGCAACAGTCGCTGAATTGAGAGTAGCCATTGAACGAGAATGCACACAAATACCAAACGAAATGTTTGGTGATGTTTGCGATTCCATTGCTTCGCGTTATCAGCAGTGCCTGGACCAGAACGGACGTCAGTTTGAAAACAGGCGTTGACAAAACAATTAAATAATGTCTGTAGATTCTATTACATTTTGAAAATGAAATGTATTTTAATAAACACTGCCTTTATAATTATTTAAAGTGTGTATACATTTTTTGGGGACGCCCTGTATATGTATATATATATATATATATATATATATATATATATATATAACACGTGATAATTGGCATTAGAGCGAGAGATTTATTGTTATTTCAGAAGTTATTTGCTTCCGCGATGATTAGCAGAATTCGAACACTCGCTTAAATATTGATGAGATTGCGAGAAATCAATTAATTTAAAAAAAAGGAAATTAAAAGAATACATGTGGACGTACATACATGTGAGTATGAATTGAACAACAAATAACTTCCTATGTAAAAATTAATAATTGAATATAAAGTCATACAGGAATTATTCATTTTTATATATATATATATATATATATATATATATATATATATATATATATATATCATCGGACATGACTTTTGATTCCTTCCGATATATTTATTCTAAGATATGTCAAAAGAAGTTTCTTTACATATTTTGATCAGCTTTAGGTTCATACTTTAAATAAAATTACTTTCAAGTAACGTTAAGAAAGGACGATGTCTTTTTAAACGTGTTTTTTCCTCGAAACGAACACATTAAAGAACGTCGCATCACTACATATGATTGATGAAAGAACAATATTTATAAAATGAGAAGGCAGGAGGATTCCTTTTACATGTTAACTATATTAAAATTTTGAGACTTTCACCAACTCTTTACTTTCAGATGGAGTCTTGAATTGTCCAACTTTATGGCTCCTCCTCGGGAGTTAGGCAAGGCTCCTTTACTCGCTCCTCTGCTGTTTAATGTGTATATTGATGGCTTAAGTACTTCGCTTAATAAGGCAAAAGTTGAATGTTTTGAAGATAGTATGAGGATAAATAACCTAGTCCATGCCACTGGTTTCCAACCGGTGGCTCACGACGAATTTCCTATGTGGATCATGGGGGTTGGCCATGGCATACTTTTTAAAAATCAGATTCAAATTTAGAAGTATAATTTTAGTAATTTTATAAAATTATTGGCATAAGTAGTATGGCCACAAAATGGATGAGTGCAGAGCAATTGCAATGTTGATCAAATGAGTGCCAGTGCCACCCCACTTGTTGCAAGGTGCAAACCCCCTCCCCCGCAGTGTCAACCTCCAGGGTACCAAAAAAGGGGGGAATACCCCCAGCAAATTGGAGGTCCACCTACCCCTTTGTGGGAGAAGTTGGGACGGCCTCACCGCCCAAAGGGGTATACCTCACCTAAGAAAGAGAGAGAGAGAGAGAGAGAGAGAGAGAGAGAGCAGAAAACAGGGCATCCATCGCCTGCGAGATGCAGGCGCATAATAAGAGATCTTCACAGCATCACTTGGCTTAGAACTCGAAATCCGCTAGTTGGTTTAATCAGCCATTTGGCAGTTCGCTTAATCCGCCAGTTGGCTTAGAAGACTTAGAAGGCATAAATGGCTTTTATATATTAATAACCTTCGAACGGACTAAAAGCACACAAAAACGCACATACACTCCCCGACTATATATCCGCCCATAGATCCCTATTATTACACACACACACACACACACACACACACACACACACACACACACAACGTATATAAACAGATGCATATAAAGCCCCAATAACAAAATATATACGAGCATAACCACCACACAAAAAAACACCACAACCAGCACCACAACCACCAATCGTCTAAGTATAGCTTACCATCACCTAACCAAACCCACCTTACTCACGGCTTTTACTTACCAGCTCCTGGTAGACAAACAGGGTCTTTAAATATGACCCAATTAATAGACAAAGCTATTAAGCATAAACGTTTATGGGGCCAGGGGTAGACCGAAAAGGTCTCAAAAGGGCAACGCTAATAGTTTTTCTATTAAGATTCCCATGGTGGAACACCACGAGGCCAATTTGACGGTGGGTGGCTGCCCTTTTAAACAAAAAATCGAATATGATAAACTAAGTTTAATACAAAAACAAAATTTCACCTTAATATACCAATTTGTCCTTAAACTATAACAGACAAAGCATTAATATGATTTTTAGAACAAAATAGAAATTAAAATAGGGCTAACTATTTCATTTTTCGCATTTATCTCTATCGTGTTTAAAGATTAGATCGCGCTATTTAATTAATTTGTATATATTTATTGGAGACGAGATGTTCCAAACCAGTAATTTGTTGAAGTATGCCATTAAAATATTTTTCACCGTGATCACCGTGTGATATGCCAGCAAAAAAAAAAATTAGACTAACACGAACTTAGATGTAGCTCGTAGCGTAAACTAACCCACTTTTTGTTATTCTTTTTTTTCTCTCTCTCCTTATTTGCATGTCTGTAACTCTTCATTGCATGTCTATAGTTTGCATAGTATGTTAGTGTTTGAGTTAAGAATGTATTGCACGGTTTGTGATGCGTTCTTATTTTACTGCTTTTCATCTTCCATCCCTTTCCGGCGGAGTGGGCTGCATCCTCTACCTCCCTATGGAGTAAGAGACCGCTCTACAACTGCTAGAGGTATCTGTTGCTTTGAGTTAAGAATGTGTTGTTCTTTGAGTTAGGAATGTGCTGCATGGTTTGTAATGCGTTCTTATTTTACTTCTTTTCATCTTTCACCCCTTTCTAGCAGAGTGGGCTGCATTCTCTACCTCCTTATGGAATGGAGGACCGGTCTGCAATAGCTGGAAGTATTCTCTTCGACTATTTTTCCGACTTGTCGGCAGTGGCCGGCGTATGATGATGGTGTCCTTTCTCTTTTTCTGAATGAATTTTAGCCTACGAGTGATAGGTTTTGCTACTTACTTAACCTCATATTCTCTTCTCTTAACCCCTTACTTTCTTCTTTCTCTCGGGCTAACCTTAGAGTGGATCCTAGGGTCTTTGTTAGCCTTAGCTTCTGTAGATCTGTAGATCTTACGATAGTGTTTAACTGTAAGCGTTAGCTAATTACTGTTTTCAGATAAATTTGTGTATTAAGACGGAATTTTCCTTAAACAGCTTGCTGTTTGGATTAAATCTTTTTAAAGAAAGCTGTTTGAAATGTAGAAATAAATTGGTATGGGTTAAACAAAGTTATTTCATATATTTATTTAATCTTGCCAATAAATATACATAAAGATACATAAACAAATAACGAAGAAAGATTGGTCTAACACAATTAAGGTGGGTAATACGTACATAAAAAGAACTTAATTATACGGAGAACACCACTTCTCCATTAAATGTATAGAAATTAAATAATTGGCACAGTCTGGCACCTAATCTTGTGGACTATCTCGATGTGTGTGTGTATATATATATATATATATATATATTATATATATATATATATACATATATATATATACACACATCGAGATAGTCCACAAGATTAGGTGCCAGACTGTGCCAATTATTTAATTTCTATACATTTAATGGAGAAGTGGTGTTCTCCGTATAATTAAGTTCTTTTTATGTACGTATTACCCACCTTAATTGTGTTAGACCAATCTTTCTTCGTTATTTGTTTATGTATATTTATTGGCAAGATTAAATAAATATATGAAATAACTTTATTTAACCCATACCAATTTATTTCTACATTTCAAACAGCTTTCTTTAAAAAGATTTAATCGAAACAGCAAGCTGTTTAAGGAAAATTCCGTCTTAATACACAAATTTATCTAAAAACAGTAATTAGCTAACGCTTACAGTTAAAATTGTTTCCACAGTAATGTTATGAAATAGCATTTATAGATATATTTAGTAGGGTCTATCCTAGTATGCAGTTTTCTATGCATATTTCTAAAGAAAATGGAATTTTGTTTCAGTGGTTTCTTAATTGTTCATCGAATTACTGTATACAACACATTTTTACGTGACTGGGTTTTCAATATTTCTAACACATATAGGATCAAAGACAGGGGGAAAGATGGACTTAGTACAATCGAGCTTACAGAACTAGCGTCCATTAAATAAGACTAACATTAATGGAGATATTTTACACAGTATAGTTACAATTATATATGCACACGAAAAACTTTACACAATATAGCGAGTGCGGCGCACAAATGGGAACCTTTTTTTTAATCTGTCTGCATACCAATTCATCATTCATCTCAGTGTCACACAAATCGAATAATTTTTTAAAATTTATAAATCCCCTCCCACGTGACATGTGCAGGAGAAATGAAAGACAGTACATGCCGCAAGTATTACTAAAATATCCTTGGAATCGGTAAGGATTCCACACAATTTCAGGGACGTGCAGCTGTTCCAGAAATTGTACAACAACAAGGTCACTGCAGGGCTGAGTACCGAGTGAATCAAACTAGTACATTCTTTCCCTATTTTTAAAATAGATTGCAAACCAATTAGTCTCCTCGCCCCCCACAATGTCCGTACTAACAATAAGACTACACCAATCTCTCGTAGTTGGCAATTTCAATGTTTCATTCTTCGCAAACACACCGATAAATTTGGAGCGTGACTCGGTCACTTTTCATTACTCTCTGGAATGTATTCACATCCATTTTAAAAGTCTGTGACTACGTTCCTGAAACGGTCAATTTCTATTAGAACTTGTGATTCGAGGTATATTAGTACACTAATAAGCGCATCTATAGGGTTGACGAATTCCAATCTGACTGAGATGTTCCCACTTTGTTTTGGACTTACGTGTGTATTTACACTAGCAGATAAGTCGGGGTTGATATCAAATGGGTAAAGGTTGAATTGATCGACAAATTCATTCTACGTTGCGCCAATCCTAAGCTCATCCCAGCCACCAGAAATAGGGGCCAGATTACTATAAGCTCTCTCCCATAGTGGTAACACAGCATCTGATGAGTAGTCCGTATTCATAGTCCCACCCAACGCAACGCCATTGACGTATAGAGTTATATTTTTAAGGCCGAAATTCTCGAATTTAAAGGCGTTTTTTTATATTTTCTATTCGTCGAAGCGTGATCCTGCATCCAAATTAATAGCCTTTTAGGTAGAACTCCCAGGGCCACGTTTTCTAGCTGCTTCGAGGCCAACCCTGCCGGCACTGTGTATAGTTTGATCTGTACTCTGTTAATTGGGTATTTTACTGTTGCGTGCATTAAATTTTTTTCAATTTCTACATATTTCGGCGAACTTAATTTTACTCGCCGTACGCGAGTTTCCATGTTTCCATGATGTGAATCACAACGGGTTTTGCGCCCTCTTCTTGATCAGGTTCCAGATTTATGCAGAGCAGATCTCAGGATTCGTGCGGGTGAGCTTTAACTTCATATCCACCCCATTCATAAGCAGTTTCTTCTGGAACGTGAAGTCTGTATGCAGGCGTCCAAAACACTCGTATATCTTCTTTTTAGAATTTTTAACCTCTTAACACCCAAAAAAATATTTGAAGGTTTAAAAAATAACTGTGTGTCTAAAACAGTTTATTTATTGTTTATTAAGAGGCTTATAGGCAAATTTTACAAAAAAAGTATATAATAATATAGTTATAAGTTTGTGCTAAATTTAACCAGTGGTCCATATGATTATTAGTAGGTATGTGCCAAATTTGACCCATTGAACCATTAGTAACATTTTCATGACTTCATATTATTTTTAAAAAAATCACTTTTACAATTAAAGTTTTACTTTTTCTCTACATATAATTATACTTTAACTCTACAAATTTATTGTCCATTACTTTATTGTTGATGAAAATTTTTGAAACAGTTATTATTTTTATTTAGACAGATGAATTTGGCATTTAGTGCATTTTGTGTTTGATTTTGATTCGCATTTGGACATTTTGCATCTTTGCCGCTCTTGAATTACTTCGGGCCAGTGTCCAAAACCATCAGTTCTGACGTCTTTGATTGGTATTGGTTTTGCTGGTCCTTTTCGTTTTTTTTCTGCGAAGGAAGATTCAACACCACCCAAGCTTGATCTCCCTCTCTTCTTTTCCGTTTTTCCTTTCAGGCAAAGACCCTGAGCAATTGAGGATTTAAACTCGAGTAAATCTATTTGGCGCTTTGAGGGTAATCCTAGAGATGTGGCATCTCTCCTATAAAGAAGCCAGGAATTCACACACACCATGTCTAAAAAATGCTAAAACAAGCGGTGATAAAATTTTTTAGACCTTATCTTCGTTCTATGATAGGCTATAAGAGCATCAAGCAAGTCCACTCCACCCATGAATTTGTTATACCATGCAACAGTATTTGGTAATTGGACATCAATCTTTCTTTTGAGGGATTTGTCCCAACGGCTAACTGTTGACATGGGGGCAGCACTGGTAAATGTACTTGCCAATGTGACTGCTCTGTTGTCACGCCATTTGAGGATCCTGATGTCTACTCCCTCTACAGTGCCCTCCCTTTCTTCATATGCACCTCTACCACGTGCCTTCAGCTGCTTGTCATCCATTAGTCTACATGATCCTATCCTATTTGATCGAATTGTACCTAAGCTATAGATGCCTTTTTCAAGAAGCGTGCACATTAGTTTGAGTGAAGTAAACCAATTATCAAAAAATAAAAAATGGTTCATATTTCTCGGAACTACCTCAGCCAGCTTTAGAACAATATTCCCACCTATATCAGGCGCCTCAGTGAAAGGGATAATTTTACCCGTATATATTTCAAAGTTGTGTGTTAAGCCATTGGAGTCGCAGAGAATGAATATTTTATATCCCCATTTGTGGGGTTTGATGGGAATATATTGTTTAAGCCCTGATTGTCCTTTGAAAGGAACAATCTGCTCATCCACAGAGAGCATTTGATTTTGTGGAATAGCTTGAAATTTTGGCAGCAATTTATCAATCAATGGCCGAATTTTAAACAGTTTGTCTCTGTTATCATTATCAAAGGGCAACATATTACTGTTGTCATTGAAATGAAGATTTTGTTTAATTTTTTCCCATCTAGTACGCGAAAAATGTCTACAATTTGAGATACCCTACTACTAGCAGCCCAAAACATTCGAGTTCTTGGCAAAGGAAACACTGTAGTGTAAATCAAAGTACCAATAAATTGCTCCAACTCATCTTTAGTGAGATTAAGTGGCATTTCAAGATCTTTCTCTATTGCAAACAGATTAGACTGTTCAACAATGTGCTCAAGTAAATCTCTATCAAAAAAACATGAAAAGTATTCAAATGGAGATTTGATGCTGTCAGCTTGTGGTATAGTTTCAAGCCACTTGGGAGTTTCTTTTTCCGTGGCATCTTGTACAACTTTCCATGTTGTTATCCGATTTTTATTTCTTTGAAAGTTGCTGGGACGGTTTGTTATATCCTCCATCGGGGTTTGAGTTTGTTCATCTGAAAATGGAAAGAAAACTCTTATGAGACTTATAAATCTACCTGGTACAACTTAACATGAGTCAATAGATGTTGGCAGAATGAATTTTGTTGTACAAGGAAAGATTAATCAGGTAGTTATTTTTATCCTGTTACCCATATACTAACCTGGTATACTTTCATCAGAGGATACTTCCTCATTCATGAATTGCTGCCTTGTAGAGGGTGGAATATAATCAGCATCATCGTCAGATAAGCTGATGTCATTCTCTGAACTTTCTTCAGGTGGTGGGCGTATAAAAACTTTCCTGGTAGTTTTTGTTTTTGCATAAAAACTTGCAGGGTCCATATCTGAAAAGTATGCTCAATAAAGAATGGAATTTTGGTTTGAGGCAGCATAGAGGCAAATTCTGCCTCAAAATACATGCAAATAAACTTATTTTTTATTCTAATAACAAATTTAGAAGTACTATCAATGTTACCCATAATCTAGACAGTTTTCTTTCATTATGAAGAAATGTTTTAAGTGCAACTGCTGTAATAAAATTTTTTAACTTCCCTGTAGAGTTCCAACAAGTTTCTTATAAACACATAACATGCAGTATGTATTTAGTCAATTCTTGTATTTTTTTGCATCCAAAATAATTTTTATTTTTTATAATTGATAGAAATTTTCTGATAACTTGCAAAATAATATAAAATATAAATAACTTATTATTATGAATTATATTGATATCATACCGTTTTTCAGAAGTTCAAAGTTTCTCTCAGAAATAAATAATGTAACCAATAAACGCATGATATGTCTTATTTCTACAAAAATAATTATTTTTTGGTAATATGATGGTGTAAGTGTAAGTAAATAAAAACTCGCATAAAACCACAACGATAAAGCAATAATAATCTCATGTTTTATACTTTGACAAACAGAAATGGCCACACAGTAAACAGATTCATTTTTCCACCCTGAGGACCAATGGGTCGAATTTGGCACAAACAGTAAATTGTATATAGAACCTATAATTTCCTATTCTGTGTAAGTACCATTTTCACTAATAATAAAGTAAGTCATTAGTTACATAAAAATAATTTGTTTAAAAAATTTACTCACCCTGTATATTATATGAAGATATGTAAATATACAACACCCACGCATCAATCACCGCGGCAACTGTTGATTTCCTTATGTAAACTAAACAAGTGAAACAGATGCCAAATACTGCAAGATGATAAATATTTTAATGTAAAGGCTTGTGCTACATATGACCCAATGGTAAAAACTGAGATAAAACCTGAAATATTGCTATAAAACGACATTTTTTGGTTTGGGTAAAAAATGACCCAATGAGCGTTAAGAGGTACTACTTTCGTCTTTAGTCTGATAATAGCCCTCGGCAGTTAAAAAGGTATCCTTCGCTTCTTTTGAAAAGTTGAGGACATTTTCCAGATAGGCTCGTAGGTGATAATAACCCGTTCCTGCCGAGATGTTGACCTGATTTAAATACACCTCACACTGGCTGAATATGGAGTGTAGAAAGTTGGTTTTAGGGTATGCAGAGTAACTATCATCGCAGTCCGTTCCATCTGAATGACTATACGCAGTTCAACGTACATGTGCATGCATCTTGGATCAAAAAAGTATGGGCTCGAGCTGGGTATCACGAATTCTATGGGAGCACTGGGGGAACTAATTGTGTTTAATGGGTTAATTGTAATAAAGTTACTATGCTCAATAGAAACCTGTGTTGGGGGCATAACAAAGAGGGACAGCTCAGATTTACAACATTGTGAGCTACACGGATGGATAAAGCGCGCCATGACGAGTCATAAATAGTGCCACCTCTCTTGACAAGTAGTAACCAGTCTATGATTCGTGAGAGCAGTGTCACAGCTTATATCAGTTAAAAAATTGACCAACCATAGGTTTCATTCGCTTAGAACACTTCTTTTTTTATGTCCTTTTACGTTTAGTGCCACGTGTTGGTAACCCCTTCTTCCGGACAGCCCTCTTCTGCTTTCCGCCACAACGCATTTTTCTCTTTGCATCTTTGATGATTTCGTCCCGTGTACGTTTTAAATGTGGTTTTAGAGCTTCTTTAGGTTTAGTTTCACCTATTATGTCTTCTACCGCGTTAAAACTTGATTGTAACGCCTTCTTCCCGAGGTATCTAGCCTACCCTCTTCAACACTGGGACAGCCGTGCGTAGTATGGTTGAAAAAATGGTTACAAGGCCACTCCCATGCTGATATCCCACCCCTCGATAGATTGTGAAAGGCCTTCGGGTCATTATAACTGAATGCGACGAAAGTGCAGCTTCACTGTTAAGCTCCCATCACCGAATGAGAAATTTTTTCCTTCAATCGTTCTTATAATATTGAGATATTGGTTAATAGATTAATCGCAACATTCACATAACGGGGCTTGTCATATGTAATGCTCAAACTCTTCCCTCTATGGATGGGAATGTGTGCAATGCGCAACAGGCGCGCCTTGATGTCCCCAACAAACTGATGCTCCACGATATTGCTGTAAATATAGCACGTGTCTGGGAATGGATAGCTTTCACCCAATTTCTCCAATTTTAACTGATACATTAAGCTGGACAAGTCATGTTGTGCCTCGTGAAAGGTGTCTCTTTGGAGGGCTGGACCATATCGACCCTCGGCCACAATTATGAACAGCTCTTTGTCTTTAATAGTTCTACTAATAGTTGACTTTAACTTCAACGTGCGTGCAGGCGTGTCTATGTTTACGACTTCAAAAAGTAAATCGGTTGTCAGGGACGACTTTTCAAGACTCTTATTTAACCCCGTCACAATGTCCGTGGCTGTATCATAATGACCGAGTTCTAGTGTTACATTTGTACTGTAGTACTGTATCCCACCGAGCAGAACTGATCGTATAGGGTTATCTAAGGTTATACCTAATTTTTCACACTCATCGAATCTTCTATGGATCAGAAATATGACCTGTTCATTTTCAAGAGTTAAAAATTCGGTGGCTAACTGGAATTCACACACACCAACTTCGCACGAATCACGTTCCAATTCAATTGGCCATGGAGTTCTGTTACAAAGTTGGCCAGGGTGTTGTTAGGATGTACAGACAGAGAAGAAGAGGACGAGAATGTGAGATTGAAGTGGTTAGGCGTCATGTTGCATACTATTTAAGCTTCATTATTGCAGCAGTTTTTATATAGGTGTTGAAGTTTTCTGGGTACCCTAGCCATTTAACTAGGTACATTTTTCTCTTTCCTGAACTTTGCTGCCTATAATTTTTTCAAATTTAAACACATTTTTTCATAAATTAAATGCCACTTTCTGCAACTCCTCGCGGTAAAAGCCTCCTGCGATTTCATTCCCATACAAAACTTCAACGAAATACATCATTATCTCGCCTTTAGGTCTCATAGCACTAACTTTAAATATCTCACGTGTCCATTCTTGATCAAATCCCTTCGCGAATTTATTTCCCGAACGTGATAGCCTTACATAATCATTGATTTTGAACCGTGTAGAGTGTGGCGGCGGTGTTCCATCTCTTCCCACATTAGGCTCTGTGCGCGTACCTCTTTCTCAAACTTCGTTAGGTGTTGTGCCAATCGTGCGATGGTGTGAACAGTTGTATGACGAGGCCAATGATTCTAGAATATTTATGTCTGTATGTGTTTTTATGTGTAAAATAGTGATGCATGCGTTCCTTTATGGTACGTTGAACTCTTTCAGGTAAAGAGGCCTTATGTATAGAATTGCAAGTGTAGTATCTGATATTAAACTCTGTCAGCATGGTCTGAAAAGCGCGGCCTATAATTTTTTTCCTCATACCCGTAAAAAAAATAGCATGGAACCCTGTTTCCTTTCAATGTCAGCGTTTTGGTAGCTTTAACAACTGTTTCAGACGATTTATTTTTCAGAGGAATTAGCCACATACATCTAGAGAATACATCTATCATGAATAAGATGTAGCAGTATCCGTCATTATACACTAAATATCTTTGCATGTCTGTTAAATCCGCTTGCTAAATAGAGTCAATCAAAGCCGCTGTTGTCTTGGCCGTTTTAAACCTTTTTCTCACCCGTTTATGATGTGTATAAACATCCTGCTCCCGCAAAAACCTCTCAACATATTTTCCCTACTCCATCATTGTAAACACCTTGTTATAATGTTATAATATTATAATGTTTCAGACCAACAAATACCCTAGGATCCACTCATGGCTGGTCTACCTAACTGTGTTCGTAATTGTGTATTGTGCATGTCCTCCGTGGTGACGGAGGGGACCTACAATTTTATGTGGGTTCCGAACCACAAGGAACATAAGAACATAAGAAATTTTTATAGTGGGCACACTAGGGGCCACGTCGGCCCATCGAGGCGGCTCCACTATGTAAAAACTGCCTGTACATTGGCAACAACCAATATTTACAAAACTAAATAATTATCAATTTAAAACTAATTAATTATCAATTTAAAACTAAAGATAGAATCTCTGGATCCAGAGGATCAAGTCATAATAGACTACTATCCAAAAATATGTTACACTCTATATCTATTTATAACCGACATGCAAATATATCAGATCCAAAGAATCCAGTCAATATCATTACGGTATCCATCAATACCAGTACCTTGCCAACCAAAAATAAGTCACGGTCCGTATCAATTGCGGACCAAGTCACAGTTTACAACCATATACATTACAATATATATACTTAGGAGGAAAAGTGTAGGTGCAGCTGTAAAGACTGTACAGTAATGTAGAAATGTGTGTGCACCTATTTTGGGTCTCCCATTTAAAGGTGTTTGTGGGGCAAGTGAAGATCATGATTTTTTTAATACTTCACAGTACTATGGGGGGCACCGCTCGGCAGAGGAATCTCTTTAAATGGGGTGTATAAGGACAGAGAGTATCCCCTAACCCAAGATGCTGCCTCCCTACATCCCACAACACTTGTAAAACTATGTTTTCTTAAATTTGTTCTACATCTTGGCTTAAATAATGTCATACTATGACCTCTAGTCTGGTTATTGTGATCTTTAATGAAAAGAGAATCAAAATCTATCTTATCCACCCTTAATTTTACTATCTTAAACTATACCCAATCTATCAACATATGCGTCTAATCGATTTTTAAACATGTTTATAGACGTGCTATTAATTACTTCTACCGGCAAACTATTCCAGCTACTTATTATTCTATGCGTAAAAAAGTTTTTGGCAACTGCTCTCTCGGACCTTCTACTTGTCAACTTACACCCGTTATTTCCAGTCCTATTACATTGAGATATTTCGAAAAAGCTATCTCTATTTACGTTATCGAACCCATTCATAATTTTGAAAACCTGGATTAGATCACCCCTTAGCCTCCTAGTCTCGAGTGTAGTCAATTTTAAGTCTTTAAGCCTATCCTCGTACGACTTTGACCTAAGCGACGGAATCATCTTAGTTGCTCGTTTTTGAACTCTTTCGATTTTGTCTATATCTTTGCGCATATGCGGATTCCAAAATGGGATCGCGTACTCCAAATGGGGTCTAACTAATAATTTATAAAGAGGAACTATAATATCGCGCGATTTGTACTCAAAATTCCGAGCTATAAAACCTAACACTTTGTTCGCTTTATTGACCGCTGCTGTACTTTGTTTCGCTACTTTTAAATCACTAGTGACTATAACTCCTAAATCTTTTTCCTGCTCTACGCTTTCAACTCTTTTCCTGACATACTATACGTAAAGTTACCTCTGTACAGTCTATTAACACCGCCATAGGAGGTTGGGTTAGAAATGTCATAATAGCGTTTTCTTAGTATGTTAGCCATTTGCGTGGATAAAGTTGGCCGTTGTTGTTTGGTCTCTTCTTTCTCCTCTTCAGAGATGCTACTGTTAGGGGTGATGGCGTTCTCAGTTGTGACACATGCGAGACTTGTTCCAAGTCTTTTAACCTATTCAGATTTCCTATCAATGTTTTGGGGACATTTATTTGTTGTAGTCTTGCTTTAATATGCTTCCATCCTGCTGGTGAGGGCCTGTCCCACTTTCTCACCAGATCGTGGACAATGTCGACGAAATTCGATCCCTGTACCCTTGTTCCTTCAACAATGACCTCGCCTGTATCACTGTAGGATGGGGTCCTCATTCAATAGATTATAAAAACTTAAGCCTTTATTCCTCAATGTATGTGGGAGACTGCTTTTTAATACATGCTAGATGTTTTGCGTTCCGTTAGTCTTTCGTTGGTCATCTCTAACGTCGAGCCCAGGTCTTATGTCGTCATGCTCTTCGTTGCTCGCGGTGTGCCTAATAACCACGGGGATCTCTGTCGAATTTTTATAATCTTCGTACTCATAAAGAAATTTCTGCAGAGCCTCTTGGTACAAGATCCTTTTCTCATCACGTGACTTTTCACAGTTTAATTGGTCTAACATTTCGCTTTCCATTCTTTTAAGCGTGCTTTTACGAGGCTCTAGAACCGTGTCTGGACTGTTTGAACTTTGAAGTGAAGCATACACCTCGTGTGGAATCACTACCACTTTCTTCATTATATTAATCTAGTCAGTAAAGGTCCCAAAACTGAAAATAAGACGGGAAGGAATGATCCCCATCTTTGTACAATAATTCGCTTTTTCTTCCCCACAGTTTGACTATTACGAGCGAGCGTACGTATTAGGTTCTTGTAACGACGTAGGCGACCCTTCTGAGGGGGTTTCATTCGTACATTACATTTTATAACATTAAGGCAGATTTCACAGATGCATTTTAAAAAGTCCGAGTCGATATTTTTAACAAACATCTGCTGCAATGCCCGGGGCAGTCGTTGATAGATTTTTATTAAGTGACGGTATTTCTTCAGCCTATTTGTCCTTCTGGAATATACACCGTTTCAGGCTCGTTTGGGAATATATTCGTTCGTAGAAGCACCGTGAACGTGTTTCGCGGGTGAAGGTCACGAAGCAAATATCCATAACGCTGACTTGTAGCTTCTTTATAAACTTCCAAAAACTCCTTAGCTGATTCGGGAACATTTGATTGGCTAATACCCCAATTTGTGACACATCTCAACGTTGCGCGAATAAGACTAGATATTGTGTATTTAACGACACATCGCGCATATATTTATTTTTGAAAATAGATTCTAATTGATGAAGAATACGCTTATGTTAAGATGGTGTGAGAACACTGTAAATGTCTCAGCAAACGTTTTATCCATTTCCAACATGAGATCGTCAATTACAATGACTGTATGCTCATTTCACTTTTACGAATTAATTAACGTCATATACGCCTTTGTGGAACAAAATATCATCTTGGTACTTGTTGAACACTGGTTGGTACGTCGAATAGCACCATATTACTTTATGCACAAATTTTGAGAACATCTCCCCCTTATCTTTAATGATTTTAAGCATAAACACAATTTTACCACATCCTGTAGGGCCGGATATAATACATGTGGATGGGCTTGTGAACCTGAATTTTTCTACAGATTCCATCTCTAACACGTCACACCCCTCGGTGGAGCATTTACAAAATATAACAAAATTTAAGTGCTGCTCGTTATTTTCTTGGTTTTTTTCTTCCACAGAACCGTGAATGACGACGATGTACAGCATTCCATCATTGATATTACGCAAGACCCCGAAGACAGTGTAGCTACAGACTCTAACCCAGCTGACGAACCCTCACCAGCGACACCTCAACCACGTGGCAGTTCAAAACGGAGGCACGATGATGAAGAACCTTCCACGTCAGGTATAAAACGTGCCAGGAGTGCACCGGTTGCTAGACCCCCAGTAATAGAGCCCCAGCTCTCTACGTCTTACGACACAACCCCCACACTAGCTCCCTCCACAAATATACCCCCTTATTCCTGTTCAATTCCGGGTACATCTTCCATACCAGCAGCAGCTTTTCGTGCCATGGAGGAAGGCATAACTTCCGAACTGGTGCGCACCGCTAACCCCACCCCTGCCCTGACTAGAAATCGGTATGTGGTCAGAGTTGACCCTCGAGCACTGTATAGCAACGGTATTGGACTGCGGCGCGTAGTTGAGCGTGTTGTGGAGTTTGCCCTTCAGAACCGCGACGAACGTGAAGTCCGGACGAAGTTGTCCTTCGGGTTCGGGTTAGATGACGGGGATGTAGGTGATTTTTGGGTAGTAATACGCCATTGACGTATAGAGTTATATTTTTTAGGCCGAAATTCTCGAATTTAAAGGCGTTCTTTTTATATTTTATATTCGTCGAAGCGTGATCCTGCTTCCCAATTAATAGCCTTTTAGGTAGAACTCCCAAGGCCACGTTTTCTAGCTGCTTCGAGGCCAACCCTGCAGGCTTCTCAAAGTAGTACAGCCTTCAATATAGACAACTTCTCGGTAGATAATGACAGAGTATTCCGGGTTGCGGTCGTAGTGCCGCACCTTATACTCTTAATTTCAATTCTCAAAATATTTACAGAAAGTATTAAATGTCGATCGTGGTTGCGGCTTTATAGCAGTAGTCTTAGCCCATATATTTACTGCACTAAATACCCGGGTCAAAAATATTTGGTTGTCTACGGTTGTACAGCGTTCTCGTAAACTGACTTCAGAGTGTAATCTTGAGTTTGAGTGTAATATGGGTCCTGAAGAGCTGAGAAGAGTAGAGCAGGAAATGAATGTTCGTATAGTTGTATTTGGAACGGATGATCGTCGTAGGACTGTGTATGTTTTTGGAAGCTGTGTGAGAGATCGTACAAGACCTTTACTTATTTGAGGATTGTCAGGAACATCGTATCTCCCCATCCGTAATATTAGGACTCTCTACGCTAGTTATGATAAAAGTCGAAAATATGGAAGGCATCATGATTTGTGTGAAGGATGTCTCGAGTTTGCGGATTATAAAGTGAAACATTGTAAAAATGTCATATGGTATGTGAGCTGTGTAAAAGTCCCAAATGTGAAAGTCATGTAGTTGAAGCTGAGAAGAGGGAACGTAATGTGTGTAAACGTACATTTTTCAATAATAAATGCTTTGAGCTCCATAAGTCAATTGGCACTTGCAGGAAAATGAGAATCTGTGAATGTGGCATGTTTCATACGATGAATAATTGGGGTAAGTTTGTGCATAAATGCGATGAATTTCACTGTTCCACATGTCATGAAAATTATAAGGCAGATGGAGTGAAGCATGTATGTTATATGAAAGACGCTAAGCCTAAAAATAAACCCTGTATAACCGAGTACTACGATATAGAAACTTACACAAACCCTGAAACCAAAGAGGTTATCCCACATCTACTTTAAGCCAGACTATCTGTGATGAGTGTATAGAGGTCGAGTGTGATGAGTGTCACAAATGTGGTAAACAGACAAACGTTTTTAATATGATTGCACACGACAGCCCTGTGAAACTCTGTATCCTTTATTGTCAAATTAGCGGAGAAGTTAAAAAAATGACTGTGTATATCCTTGCCCATATCGGGGCAAAATTTGACACACAGTTCCTTTATAAGGAATTGCTTGAAGACGAGTCATCGGAGATATTTACAGGCGACCCTTTGAAAAGGGGGAACAAACTTATACAAATGCAGATAAGAGGTAATGTTCAGTTTAAAGATACTTTATTATTCACACTTTGTAAACTACCCAAGCTACCCAAGGTGATGGGTGGAGCCGCCGAAGTTTCAAAATGGTATTTCCCTTACACTTTCCTCACTCGCGACACTTTAAATTACGTAGAACTGCCTCCCCCCAAACATTACTTTAACTGCGCCAACATGAGTGATAGTGAGCGTGAAGATTTTGACCGCTACTACAACAGTTTTAATGAAAGTAGTCCATACAATATAGCTGATGAATGTGAGCGTTATTGCGTGAATGATGTGCGTGTACTTAGAGTATGTTTCCAGGCCTTCAGAAGGATGTAAATTAGGGCGGAGCGTTTTTACACTTTTTTCGATTTTCGTTTTGTAATAGCGCGGAAAAGTGGCTCTTTCACGTCAAAAGTGAGTGTGTAAGATTTCAGAGATCTGCAATAATATCTTCTGCCTCCGCACGCGCGTTGAAAATCCAAAAAATGCGCCAAAATACGCATTTTTTCAATATTTTCTTATAGTTTTAATTTTCATCCTACCTTCTTGTAATAGCAAGGAGAAGCATCTTAAAGGTTTATTTTAGACTAGTTTTGAATATTTTTGTCCTGCGATAATATTTTCTGCCACCGCAAACGTTCCAAAATAAGGAAAAATCCGCATAAATCATGTATTTTTCATATTCAGCCTATACACTAATAAATTCACTTTGTACGTCATGTAGTACTCCCACATCGTTCTAGAAGCTTCCCCACAGCCTAGTATGGTGTGTTGCTCGTCATTGCCATATACGGCAATGAATCAGTGAGTGACGACTGATGAGTCATGACTCACAACACTCTACCAGGCCTTCTTGCTCTCGCCTCCCCGCAGTGTTGTGCTAGCTACGTTTCGGGTAAGATGTGGATTGTGTTGCTCTTGCTGTTAATGCATCTTTGGAACACGACAACACGCATATGTGGACATATACTGCATATTCTAGTGCATAATAATACGTTTGTGTAATATACAAAACTTCTGCAGAATGCAAGAATATTTTACGTTTTAGGGGTAATTTCTTAATTTTTATATTAATTACTGTGTTTTTCACAATGTCAGTACCAGCTCAAGCAACAAGAACTTCTTCAAGTTGCCCTATATTTGGGGCTCCAGCTGATCTAGACAAGAGGTGCCTTCCAACCTATAAGGACGTCATGAAATATTTTCATCAAATAAGGTTGAATCTGAGGACATCGAAGAAAGAGCCTACAGTTGCAGAAATTTCGGGTGTTCTGTTCTCTTAAAAGCTCTCGAAGATTTGTGGAAAACAGCCTCTATTCCAACTGTTTCTCATAACCGTGTCGTTCAAGTGATTAAAAATTACCATAAAAAATGTCAAAACCTTCTAAAGTCAATAAAAAGGAAACAAGATAGTGACTCATTCAAAATTAAATTACAAATATTTCAAAATGAGGCAGAAAACAAATTATTTGACATCAATCCTTGCAAATGTGAAAATTTTGATACGTGTTAATGTGAAAACCATCTCAAGGTTCCAGCAATTGAACAAGACTTCCTTAAAGATCAGAGAACAACAATAAAATTGGCAATAGGCTCTCTTGATGTTTCACAAACTCGTAAAGATCTAGCAACTATTGCTAGAAGACAACAGAGAATGAAACAGTATGAACCAAAACCATCTACCAGTAAAGAACAAGCAACTGAAACACTGTCATCAACATCAAGTGAAACAGAAGGAGCGGATTCTGATTATGAACCGACACAGAGAACCAAATCGATGGAACAATCTCATCATGGAACAATCTCATCATTGGCTATAGCTTGTGACAGAACTGGTGTCAGACAGGTCTGCTGCTATAATTGCTTCGGCTGTTCTTGAAGACGTTGGAATTATAAACGAAAAAGATTTAAGTTCAGTAATAGACAGATGCAAAGTAAGGAGAGCTAGAAAAATAGTGGGATCTGTCATTCAAAAGAGAGATTAGGAAGAAGAAGCTATGGAGTATCTATTTCGATGGAAGAAAGGACAGAACTGCAGTGCAAGAAAAAGTTGGCAGTAAAGGTTATCAAAAAAACATAACAAAAGAACATGTCACTTTGCTTCAAGAACCAAACTCGCATTATATTGGGCATGTAACTCCCGCTTCTGGCTCAGCACAGAGTATATCTTCTGCAATTTTGGATTTTTTTCGCTCAAATGAGATTGATACTTCAGAAGTTAAAGCCATTGGATGTGACGGGACAGCAGTTAATACAGGACAAAAAGGAGGAGTGATAAGAAGTATTGAAGAGCACTTTCAGAGAGCACTCCAGTGGCTGATTTGCTTGCTTCACACTAATGAACTTCCCTTGCGACACATAGTGACTGACATTGATGGTAAAACAACAGATCCTTATAGTTTTACAGGGCCTATAGGAAAAGAGTTAATTGATTGTGAAAAGAGACCTGTTGTTGAGTTTGAAGCAGTTGAAGCGGAAGAAATTGTAGTTGACAGAGTGATCTGAGCACAGATCAGAAATATTTGGCAGAAATCTATGATGCTGTGTCAAAAGGTGAATGTACTCCTTCTCTAGCTCAAAGGAAACTAAGCAAAATGGCACACTCCACATGGGTGACAACTGCTAACCGCATAATTCGTCTCTACGTTTCAAATGAAGAACCTTCAGACAACCTTAAGTGTATCGTGGATTATATTATGAAAGTGTATATTCCAATGTGGTTTCAAATCAAGAGAAATTCTTCAGCAACACAGGGAGCCAAACATTTTTATCAAATGATACAACGCTCGAGGTCGTTGAGTGCCCGCTGTATAGAAATAGTTGATCGTGTTATTCAGAGAAATTCCTATTTTTCTCATCCTGAGAATGTTCTCCTTAGTATGATTCACGATGAAGCAAAACATATCAGAGAATTAGGATGGAGGAGAATCCTTAAAGCAAGAGATTTTGAGTCAGCCGCAGTGAGAGTGTTTAAATTGCCCACGTTGAACTTTCAGTGCAGTGAGTACTACAACATGATTAACTGGGAAACTTGTGAGCTGTTAGAGCCTCCTCTGACAAAAGTTCTATCACACTCCAACATCCTGAACTATATCTCATCAGGAGATGTACCTGATTTCATCCCACGCTTTCCTTGCCACACTCAAGCGGTTGAACGGCATATAAAGCTGGTAACAGAGGCTTCAGCTGCAGTATGCGGTTCAGAGGCAAGGGATGGATTTATCAGAGCAAGATTAGAATCCAGAAAGAAAATGTCAAGAATGGAAACAAAAAGTGACTACAGTGTGTAACTAGCCTAAGTCCGATAATGGTAGGGTGGTTGGGTCGGGCAGGGAGGAACTCGAAATGCAGCCACCTCCACGTGGTGAGTTCTGGGTTATTTTGTCAATATAGTACATTCAATATTGACGAAATAAGCGAGGAGCTGCATGCATATTACATAATAAGTCATCAAAAATAAACCAAGCATATGCATAGTAAACTGCATTGGTGGACCTAAATTATTTAATTGTTCAAATATATAAACTTCTTAAATTACTAAAATATGATATAATGAATTGTTAATTGCATTACTTAATACATAATTAACTAATAAACTGTGGTGTAGGGCCGAAGTTGACCATAATAGCGTCATTATAAAATACGCTATTTATGTAAATTTTCCCGTATTTTGGAACGTTTGCGAAGGCAGAAGAAATTATCGCAGGACAAAAATATTTAAAACTAGTCTAAAATAAACCTTTAGGATGCTTTCCCTCGCTATAACAAGAAGGTAAGATGAAAATTAAAACTATAAGAAAATATTGGAAAAATGCATATTTTGGCGCATTTTTTTGATTTTCAACGCGCGTGCGGAGGCAGAAGATATTATTGCAGATCTCTGAGATTTTACACACTCACTTTTGACGTGGAAGAACCACTTTTCCGCGCTATTACAAAACGAAAATCGAAAAAAGTGTAAAAACGCTCCGCCCTAATGTACATAGCCCGTTTCAAATGCGATCCGTTGCAAGTCGCAACCACGATCGTCTCATGTTTTACGGTGTTCAAGAATAACTTCATGCCTGAAGACACCTTAGCCGTCATTCACAGAAACAATCCCCGCAGTTATGGGCACAAGGCTATTTACTGGCTCATAAACACAGCAACAGACCGGGGTATACAGAAAACACGCCCACAACACGGGGGAACTACCCATTAAGGTCAATGGTCGTGTTTTTTGGGTTGATGGTCTAAGCGAAGATCGTGCCACTGGTGAGAAGACTGTGTACTCCTTTAGCGGTTGCTGGTGGCAGGGATGCCCACGTCCTGAGTGTGGAATCGTAGGAGATATCCACAGTAGATCTCCTGCTAACAGTCTTGCATGGACCAGCACCCACGACCAACTAATAGGCTCCCAGTTCACTCACAAGATCTTGTGGGAGCATGAGTATGATGTACGGATGGAAACAGATAGCCAATACCGTGAAGAAATGAACACAATCAAGCGTTCAATGGTGTTGGATCCTCTCAATTGCGGTGATAGCTTGTTCGGAAGGCGTTCAAACTCATTCAAGCTATAATTTCCACCTCCGGATGGCGTGAAACTCCATTACTACGACTTCTATTCATTATACCCATACGTGATGAAGAACAATCCGTACCCCGTAGGTGCACCTGAAAAACTGGTGGGACCTGACCTGCCCACCATCGAGGTGTTCTCAACAAATTTGAACGGGTACTATTTCGGCCTTTCTTTAGTAGATGTGCTCCCCCAACGCGATATATGGATGCCGATCTTACCCGTCGTTATAGATCACAAGCTCATGTTTCTCCTGTGCGTGAAGTGCGCAGAGGAGAACAATGGGGATTGTAATCATACACCCAACCAGCGTAAGATCAGAGGTGTGTATATAAGCCCTGAGCTGGACCTAGCTGTTCCCCATGGATACAGAATATTGAAGATACATGAGGTGTGGAGATTTCAGAAGCTACCCAACCTTTTCACGCCATATATAAACGCTTTTTTGAAGGATAAGGTCGAAGCATCGGGGTATCCGCGAGGAGTTGATACCGAAGATGAAAAATCGGCTTATATTCAGCGTTACCGTGCCCGTGAAGGTATACAGCTTGACTGTTCCAAAATTGCTAAGAATCCTGGCAAGCGCTTTAGTGCAAAGTTGTGTCTAAACAGTCTTTGGGGAAAATTTGCACAGAATACAGGCAAAGGGAACGTTTATTTGGCACAAAGTTAGAGTGAAGTCTGGGGTTATGCCAACGCTCCCGATAAAGAGGTTATGGAGATCGTGAATGTAGGTAATACTTACATAATAAAGTACAACATCACCGAACTGGTCACAGATACCTCACATGTTACAAACATACCTGTAGCCAGCTTCACAACGGCCTACGCCCGCATCAATCTTTCGGGACAACTGCACTCTCTTGGGCGGAGGGTGCTGTACGCCGACACAGATAGCGTAATATTCACAGAGAGGGAGGGTGAATACATGCTGCCTATTGGGAAATTCTTCGGAGAGTTGACTGACGAGATCAAGGATGAGTATGGTGATAGTACATACGCAGACCCCTTTGCATCAACAGGGTCAAAAACTTATGGTGTACGAGTGAGGGTGGGGGAGGATATGGAATATTCATATATCGTGAAGGCTAAGGGTATCACGCTTAACCAGGCGAACCGACGAGTCGTTAACTTTGACTCGTTGAAGGATCTAGTGTGCGTGGAAGATGAGGGCGACCAGCCACCCCAACTGACTGTGGGAACCCACAATTTTCGGGCGCAGAAACTGGGGGGCGTTAAGGAACTTAGGAGCCCAAAGGTATGCCGTAACACCTATAGGAAACGTTACCAGGTGCCTGGTATCTATGATACCGTACCCTTTGGATACCATAATTCTTGATTGCTTTATATATATATAAATATATATATATATATATATATGTGTGTGTGTGTGTGTGTGTGTGTATTGTTAACGATATGTTTATTTATTACGTATATTTGTTTCAATTAGGGTTTCATTTTCTACTTTGTGTGCGTGCTTATGTACAGTCTTAGGCTCCGCCCACTGTAAGCTCAATCAAAGGTTCACGTGACTCCTGCCACTACATGGGCATATCTCTAACCCTGCGTGCTCAGTTAACCTCTGCAAGCCCTTGAGCTCAGACGTGCATTTTCTCAAGAAGACGAAAAATAGTGGTGGCTACTTTTGATATTGCGCGTTCGACGTTTATGAAGTGGTATTCTGTAAAGGCGGAAGATGTGGTGAATACTGAAAGGCTGCCTAGCCCCCCCCTCCATTGAGACGTTTAAGGCTACATTGAACCGTGCGAAGCGTGAAGGGCAAGAGGTTCAAATACTCTATGGATATTCTGGCGAGAGCATTGCGGGATTTCGCGGCACAAACGATGTAATGGACTACGTTGCAGGGCTAAACTGTATAAAAGCTTACATATACCGTGAGGTGAAAGAAATAACGCGTGCAGAAGAGAAGCAACGGGTATGGGTAATGAGTCTTGTTGATTAGTGTTGTGACAGTCGGTATTATGTCATGCTGCATCATACCGAGTACGCGTACTCTGCGGCTGAGAATGTAAACCTTGTCATCATGGACAAGCTAAAGTAGTTTTACTACTACATTCATATATATCATGACGAGGTTCGCAGTGAGGTTGTGGCTAAAGGCCTGTGTGAGTTTTAAATAGAGTTTAGAGACGAGTATCGATTGTTAAACAAAAAGGATAAATACGGTCACGTGTTTCTCTCAAATAGTGCACCGGATTTTTAATGTGTGGAGAAGGTCTAGTGGGCATTCCGATAAAACATTAAAACTGAAATTACCCCATGTGTCGGAAAAGTTGCCCGGTATAATGGGTACACGTACTCGCGTGATTCATGCTAGAACAAACCCATAAACGTTTCACCCGTGTGACACTCCTCCACACCTGTCCCCGAGCCAAACAGCGCACCAGTTGCTCATAGTGATCTCAGAGCTTGAACCGAGTGAACGTGCACTCCTCGAATACGAAGGAACTTCCTTTGAGGAGCATTCTCAATGCCGTGTACGATGTGTCCGTGATGAAGTCATTGCGCGTGTTCAGACGTGAAACCGGTACCATTAACTATGTACTTGAAATGACTTGTAGACAAGCAAACTCTGGTAAACGTAATGTTATTTATTTAAGTGTGAGGAAATGAATAAAGTGTTCGTGATAGTTGAGAAGTGGGGTGAGGACCGTTATAAAATACCTGCAGGTGTAGGTACAAGAAGAGAACAGATTAGTGATGCCCCCACATATGCTATTGTTTGTACGTTGTGTATAAATAACGATCAGCCATGCATTGATATACGACTGATGTGGAAAAATGCATCTGATAATAACGTTCTTGTCCACACGCGAAACTGGTTCGTCCTCTACAGGATGTTTGAAATTGTCGGGTTCCGCAAGCTGAAGCCTATATTAGACGCGCGTGTTACGGATATGATTTATTTTGACACGGTTCTTGAATACGCATACACCGCTCTGCTCGACGGGTTTATCAAATGTAGGAATGAACAAGGTGAGAATGGTCTAGAGCTGGATGCTTATTTAAAAGGTTTAGACTCTTCGAAATATCATGAACTTTGGTACAAAGCTCGCCTACACGGGAGCTTGCCTACACTGTTCGCCCTGAAGAATTGTACCTTTATATAATGAGCAGCTGTCACTACGACTTAGAAGATTATTTCAATTGCCGCTATGCGTTGTGAAGAAGAGTTCACGATTGAAAAGCTCGGATCGGTAAGAAAAAACCCTCGATTGGAAAGGAGTATTTATAAATTTGTATTTAATAATGATATGGTGGTTAACGATGACCTCTTTGTGAGTGCTTTTGATTGTATTGTAGCCGTATTTAAAGCTAACTTGCCAACCGAATGTAATGTGGGCACAAAAATAGTATTGAACGATATGAAGGCCATTTACATCGAGTATAGGTATCCCTATAACTTGTGCGGTGAAATAATGTTAAATAGTATTTACTGCGGAGTGCAAAGCAATAATGATATGAATGTAGACTCAATTACGTGTGAGTTTAGTGTTTTAGTTAAGCGCAGTAGAACAAAAAGTGAGTGTATTTTGATGCATATTTATTTTCAATATATTTAATTATTTAATATAATTGTGTGTATATATATATATATATATATATTATATATATATATATATATATATATATATATATGTATATATATATATATATAATATATATATATATATATTATATATGTATATATATATTTCCTGTACTAATATATTGATGATTATACTCCATCGTTTGTATTTCTTATATTATTATTTTTTATTTTATTTTTCGATTATATATATATTCCATCGTTTAAAAATGTGTATTTCTTTTATTATTAATAATTTTCATTGCAGATATTCCTAGTTTGTATAGGATTGTGTATTTATTTTCTATATATTTCGTGAAATAGTATCCAATAATTCGTCTAAATAAACAGAATGATGTAATGATGTTTTATTTAATTCCTTTGGTTGTATATATAAACGATATTATTATTTAATTATATGTATACCAAATGGCTGGTTACGCATTCTAAACCGACTGACGGATTTCTAAGCCAACTGTCAAGAATATGTAGGCTGACCATACGTACCGTTTTGAACGGGACAGTACCGTTTTGTATGGGTTTTTGTATGGGTTCTGTCACTGAAGAATAATTGTAAGCTCAATATGTTTATGTACTTACTTTTTCATGAATACAGAATATTACATAACCCCCGTCCCTTTTTTGCCATCCCAATGTCCCGTTTTTGTCTCAAGGAAATATGGTCAGCCTAAGAATATGTGAATAGCGCAATCTGGCAGCTGAAAAGTTAATTAATATATACACATACACCTGCCTTCTAGGTTTTCTAAGTCAAATGACGGGTTAAGCCAACTGACGGATTATGCCACTGGCGGATTTCTAAGCCAAATGTCAAGAATATATGCTTTAATTAAATAAATAGCGCAATCTGGCAACTCAACCCTAATAATGTACACCTGAACAAACCATTTACGCCTTCTACGCCAACTGGCGATTTCGAGTTCTAAGTCAAGTGTTGCTCCCATGATCTCTCATTGAGCTTCTGCCTCTTGCAGAAGCTGGATGCTCTCTTCCTCTCTCTCTCCTCCTCTCTCTCTTAGGTTAGGTATGCCCCTTTTGGGGATTAGGCCGTCCCAACTTCTCCCCCAAAGAGGTTAGGTGAACTCCCCAGCTTGCTGGGGGAGTTAAGTTGGGGGAGTTCCCCTTCCCCTTCATTGCAGCTTGGGAGATAACCCCTCCCCTTTTTGCATAATCCTTCCCCCTTTGCAACATCGACTTGTTGCAAGACCCACCCCCCTTGTTGCATAACCTCTTGCAGCATTCCCCCTCCCCCTTTGCAACATTAATCAACAGTTGCAGTTGTATTCCACTCGTCCATTTTGCGGTCACACTACTAGTTTATTGCAATTAGTTTGTATTGCAGACACCTCCAGTTATTATTAGACCTGGTAAATGATTCTTCAGGAGCAAGATGCACCGCAAGTTTGTGTTTCCTCCCTGAGGCAGCATAAATTTACCTGTATCAATCACAGTAGTACCTCAGGCTTGCTCTGCACAAATTGGACTAAAAAACACAAGTATCCGAAATCGCAAACCGTCTGTATACAGGCCTGCATTTAGTTTATATTATTATTATTATTATTATTATTATATATATATATATATATATATATATATATATATATATATATATCCACACACACCTTGGTTAACCTTGGTTTTTATTCCGCCAGAATTGTTCACTCTGACGAAAGTCAAGCTTGTTGCTCAACCTTATATATACATGGTGAGAGAAAAGTTTAAGGATTTTATACATATAAATTATTTGCTTATAATAAGCACTGAAAAAAAAGTATCTTGTATAGTAGGCTATTTCATATAATAATTGTGAAGAAAGTTTGCGTTTATTTCAAGAAAAATATCATAAACCACCACCAAATGCAACCATTTTTCAATACTGGAAGCTCAAATTTTTGGAAACAGGGGACTTGGTGAAAGATCGTCCAAGAAGCGGAAGACCAGTTACGGCGACAGGAGACAACAAAGAAAATGTCCTCGCCACTTTTCAAGTCGATCCAACAACTTCAACGAGAAAAGTCGCAGAGGAATTGGGTATTTCCAAATTTTTAGTAGCAAAAATATTGAAAACAGAGGTACCACGATCACAAACCCATTTACTCTCAGCTAATAGTATACGGCGATGATTCTGATAGACGGCTGCAGTTTGTTGAAATAATAAAACAAAAGTTGAACAGTGATCCAGATCTCGTTCGCAAGATCAAATTTTCAGGTGAATGTGTCTTCGGTTTAACGAGTAAAGGGAACAAACACAATGTTTACTGCTGGGCGAAAAAAATCCCAAAGTACGATTGGGTAAACCCATTAAAACGGCTACACTAACAGTTTTGGCGTGCATTGGTTGTTCAGGACTTGTTTCCTTTGACATATCGAGAGATACTATGGATGGAAAACACTATTGCCAGCTATTAAAAGACAAAGTTTTACCACAGTTTACTGAAGGCGTTGGTCGGAATTGTCTTTATGAACATGATGGAGCGCCGCCACATTACTCTGCAGCTGGCCGTGAGACTGGATACGAACGTTGAAGGAATATGGGTTGGGCGGCGAGGTTCCATCGAGTGTCCAGCCAGATCATCTGATTTAACCCAATGTGATTTCTGGCTTTGGGCTTATTTGCGTGACAAACTCTACACTCCTGGTTTCATCTATCCAATTGCGAATGCTCTTGGCCGCAGAATAGATGAAGAACTGAAAAGGATCCTACTTGATATGTCACAGAGAGAATCCAGATATGTATCATAGCGGATTGAGAACTCTTTGAAGATTAAATTACAATTTAACAAAATATTTGTATGAATAAAATTCTTACATACTTTTTGTTTGATTTCTTTCGTCATTTGAACACTTATCTGTGTAATGTTAACTCAATAGTTGTATGTATGAAACCCTTAAAGACCCTGTACAGTAGGGTGGAGTGAAAAAGAATTTTTTTAGAATTCAGTTTTGTAGGGGCACCCAAAAGTTAGTCTGTGGTACCAATAAGAAATCTATAAAATATTAACTACCTGAGGCATTAACTTCACCGGCTACAAGGAGGTCAAAGATTTTGCCTTTCAGGTTCCCCGAAAAATTCAAAGATTTAAGCGTATCTTTCGTTTTATTTATGCTAGGAAGATCATTTTTGTTTCATTTGATTTGTCAATTTATGTTCTTTAACTTTACTCTTATACACTTTTTTCCCGTTCTTCAAAGAAATTTGGAAAATTTGGTATTTCATGAAAAATACTAACAAATAAAAGGAGTTTTTATTGTTTTCGTTGATTGGTTGATGTTAAGCGTCATTCAGTGATTCAGTTTTAGAAACTCATAAAATAGCTGCATGGCTTTAAATATATTGGTTTATTGGAGTAACTCCCTGCTAATTTAAGCTAGATACGAGCCATGCATTTCTCGGCTTAAATTACCCAGAACTCACCCACCACAATAAGTTAGAAAGCTTCTTATTCAGTTTTGTAGTCTCTCTTGGTTTCAAATGATTTCATTATTGCTTGAGCTGTAATTTTGGTTTTAACGTAGCCATCTCTCCTATCACTTCCATAAACTGCTCGTGCCGCTTCTTTTACAAGTTGATGCTCCTTTCTACTGCGTGTGTATGACAAGGGAATTGAAAGAGTTTTAATTTTTCTTCGCTAGTGTTCTCAGCCAATGATGTAAACTCTTTGGTTAAGTGTTTTGTCAATGGTGGCTCAAGCCTGATGGGACTATTTGTCCAAAATATAACATCAGTGTAGTCAAGTGCATGGAAATTTAGCTTCGGTGGACTGAACCCGCGAATGCTTTTCATTTTTTCAGCTTGAGATCTTGCTACTTCGATCCTTCGTATTGCCAGTTTTCGAATGTTTATCTTGAATAAGCTACAATCTGCCACAAGTGACGAGATCCCTCACAGAACCAAGGTTTTGTGTTGATCGTGAACCACTTTGGAGCATAAACTTTGACTATTTATTCTACCAGCACTTTCAAGTTATCCATTGGATTTTCACATCCCATGTAGAAACGCAGGATGCGTTTAGCAGTAGTCAACCATTTGGATTGAACTATTGGCCTAGGTTAAAGATTTGCTAAGTCATAGCCTGAGAAACTTTGTAGAGGTACAGTTGATCTGTACTTACATCATCAGAATCAGTAATTGGAAGGGGATTTCCTTCCACGGCTTTAAACTTAACTGTTGGTTGGTCGACAGACTTTAATACTTTTCCAATTCTTCCTGACATTTCTCGTGGACCATGGACAGGGCCCATCGAGGTATTCTAACAAATGCCTCAATAATAACTCATTAAAATGAAAGAGACAAATAAACCAGTGAAAGGGTTTGTTTAAGTTCTGCTCCAAATTTTTTAACATGCCTCCTTGCCTCCTTTGGCAACAATATTTCTAGCAATGATATTTTTGCATCCCAAGAACTCCAAAATGCCTTTATAAATGCTTTTTTCTGTGCTCAATTCTGGAGATATGTGGCATAAGTAAGTTGAGCCTGGTTCTTTCAAATTGCTCTTCCATAGTAATCCTAGAATGATACTTACTACCTTTCATTATCATAATGTTTGTTCGATCTTTTCTTCCATCAAAGTAGAGACCCTTAACATGATCACTTGAACTGAAATTTGAGGTATTATGGAAAACTGATGAGTGGGTAGGTGGGTAGTTGGGAGGTAACGAAAATGGTTCACTGAGTAGGTAGGTAGTTAATCTAACAATTATTAAATTCCTTTTATGTCAATAACTGGGTGGATGAAACCAATTGGTTGCTCACCAGAGTTATTCTCCACACTAGTATTTATATACTGTGTGACAAGAGCGTGCTCGGTAATAGATATACATTACCGATCAACCAACCGAGGAAAAAACCAACACGACGCTGGTGGAAAAAGCCCCGCGAAAAGGAGAACAAAGGAGAACGAAAGCGAGGAACGGGGCGATAAGACGGAACGAGGGAAGGGACAAGAACAGACAACGAAGAAAGATCCCCACCAGCAAGTACGCTCTTAATAAACAAACAAGACGGGAAAAGGGACTCTCTAATAACTAGCAGAAAGTGACTAATTGTGTTTTTAGCCCAGTTAGATCTTCTAACTTCTAACTTAGAAGTAAACGCATTAAATTAAGCTGGGTCAGACAAATTAGGCCTACATTGTGGCCTAAGACCCAGCATCAACTCATAGCTTAACAAAGGTAAAGGTAGATTGCCCTAACCTAGTTTGGTGAGGAATCCTACTGTGGACCTCAATTTATCTGCCGCTCTGGACCATTTCCGGAATCTCTAGGCTGACCCCTCTAGGCTAGACTTGATCTACTCTATAGTTAGACTGGAGAAATAAGGGGTGGGTTAATTGTGGACCAATTCATACAGAGCATTTTTCACATTGGTGGTCCGTGTGTGGGGAATTTACAAACCTTAACCTTACTTAACAAAAATTGCAGAATTAGGCTAAATGGTCTAGCCTAAGCCTAAGCCTAAGCCTAACCTAATCAAGCCTAATTAGGTCTACAACCTAGGGCCTAACTAGGAAACATTTACATTTAAGGAGTCTCATTCTCTTATAAGCTTAGACCTGAGTGACACATAAGTACTTGGGGGGGATTAAACCAAATTTAAAACTTGACTGTTTTGTCTGTGATCTCTCTTCTCTGGTAATTTCTTCTTGTCCTCTATTTCATTACGATCCCCAGTTAAACAATTTTGACTTAAACATGGACAGTGCGGAATTGAAAAAGTTAAAAAAGAAAAGGGGGGCAAAGTTGGGTGCTGTTACAAAGGCCGCGAACACTTTTAACAATATTACACAACCAGTTAAGGAAGATTTAGAGTGTGTAATTCTTAAATTGGAAACTAAAAAGAAGGAAATAATAGCTATTGATGAGAGTATTTCAGAGTTAGTTGAATCCGAAATGGCTGAAGAACAATTGATAGACCTTTACGCTGATAATGATGTTCAGGTAATCTCAATTGAACAGCAAATAAGGAGACTACGGTCTCGTTTGACTGACTTAACACCAAATAAACCTAATTCTGATTTTAATCAAAGTAGAGCTAACCTTCAACAAAATTTAAGTGGCATGCTAAATCCTAAGTCACAAGAATTGAGGGCTCAGTTACCCATTTTGCTAGTACCAACATTTGAAGGGGACACGGTACAATTCCCATCTTTCATTGACAAATTTGAGAGTTTAATAGGTAATAAACCTTATATTTCAACTGTTGATAAGTTTAGCTACTTAACTAGTTTCCTTAAAGGCCCAGCCTATAACCTGATAGCCTATTTACCAACCGTAGGGAATTCATATGAAGTAGCTATTGATCTCTTAAAACGTAATTACATTAATAAAGATGAGATTGTATATGAATTATCTCAACAAATTTTTGATTTTGCACCCATAAAAGATAACCATAGTGATATGGAAAAATCTTATACAAAATTAGAAGCTATTATAGGACAACTGGTTAGCAATGAGATAGATATTAAAGCTTCATCTTGGATTATACAAGGCATAGTTCTTAGGTGCCTTCCTTTGAGGGTTAAAGATATTTTAGTTCTAAAGACGGGAGAAAATTATCCTAATCTTGAAGATATCAGAAAACACTTTCCCAATATCCTAACTAATTACAAATTGAGAAATATTCCAACACAAAATAAGACCCAGACTATGGATAAACCAAAGACTGTTCCCAGAGACCAACTAGCTACAGTCAAACAGACAAAACTTGATACTGTAGAATCAAATGTGACCAACTGTAATACACGAACACCTACATTACAGAACTTTAATGTAACTGCTGTCTCAACTTACACACTACATTGCAAATTTTGTGCAAGTAATGAACACAGTAGTACTGGGTGTGACAAATATTCAGACTTTAACCAAAGAGCTAAAAGATGTGAACAGTTGAACCTATGTAAAAAGTGTACTGGCCAGGGACATTATAAGAAAGACTGTAAATCTAGGTTAAGATTCAAGTGTAAGTTTTGTAAAAGTTTACGACATGTCTCATCAATGTGTGATTCACCAAAGTGTCCAAACAATAGTACTCAAACTCAAAAGATACCTCCACCAAACAAAGGTAATCAAGAAAATGCCACTTTTACGAGACATTCTGTTTGCTCAAACAACGTAACAAGAAACACTGAGATTCTTTTACCAACTATTACTTTGGACTTAGTGAATAGTGAGGGTAGCACCACTCCAGTGAGATGTCTTATAGACTGTTGTTCTCAACAAACATTTGTTTCGCAAAATGTAGTTAATAAATTGGGTTTGACACCAAACCCGAATGAACAAAACCTCAATATTGCATCCTTTGTTAAGGATAACTCGGACAAAAATAGCTATAAGACAATTGACCTGGAACTACATTTAGAAAATAAATTAGAGAAAATTGAAGCAGTTATTATTTCTAAAGTAGGACAAAACAAACTGGTTATACCCAAACTAGAACAAACCATAAATCATTTGGGAAAACACTACAAAATAGCTGATAGACATATCACTAACAACACAGTACCTAACATTGAAATGTTAATAGTGGCAGATTATATTAATCTTATTCATAAGGGCATAGTAGAGATAGGTAATGGTATAGCTATTCAGACTCCATCAGGGATAGCCCCTTTGGGTGACCTATCCAAATACAACCTAGACCTAAACCAAAATAGTTCATGACCAACAAATACTATGTGCCTCAACTCAGTCCTACATAACACCTGTAAGAATAGCAACACTTTGAATAATATTATATCAACTGAGAACATTAATTCATCATTATCAAATGAAACTTTGGATGAGGCAATTCAAACTTTATGGTTGCTAGAATCTGTGGGTATACATGACACAAATCAAACTTCAGAAGATCAGTTAATGGTAGAAAGATTTGAAGACACCATTCAGTGCAAAGACAATAGTTATTTTATTGAGTTACCTTGGAAAATAAATTGTCCAACTTTAAGAGATAATCTCAAAGTAGCTAAAGGACATTTATATAAAGTAATGAAAAACTCAAACAAGATAATAATATTAAAAAGTACAGTGATGTCTTCAAAGAACAGTTACAGAAAGGCTTCATTGAAGAAGTAACAAATAACCCTTTTAAAAAAGATGGTTGTCATTATTTAACCCACAGGGGGTTTATCGACAAGATGCCCCAACAACAAAACTCAGAGTAGTATATAACTGTAGCCTCAAAGACAGTGATAAACACAGTTTGAATGATTGCCTGATTGAGGGTCCTAATCTCATTTCTGACCTTGTGAAGATCTTACTGAGGTTCAGGTTAGATAAATATGCCGTACAAAGTGACATTTCAAAGGCATTTTTGAGAATAAATCTTAAAATGAATATGATAAGAACCAACTTAGGTTCTTATGGTTCAAGGATCCATTTGATTTGAATAAAGGGTTCATAACCTATAGATTTAATGTTGTGTTGTTTGGAGCCAATTGCTCACCTAGCCTATTAGCATTGACAATTGGACATCATTTGAACCAGTTTAATAACTCTTTAACATTGAACTTCCTTAAGGAACATTTTTACGTAGACAATCTAATAGGCTCAACAACAACAAAATCTGAATTATCTGAAGTCTATGAACACTCTCAAAACATTATGCAACAAGGTAACTTTGAACTTAGAGAGTGGATTTCAAATGATGAGGATTTAAACAAAAAGATTTTAAAGGATAATAATGGTCTTACTGAGCCATCAGACAGAGTTAAAACTTTAGGTATGAACTGGTATTTGGATGCAACTTCTAACAGTCATGATTCAATCTGTACTAAAGGTTTTAAACTTGATGAGGAAGCAAATACTAAAAGACAAATATTATCAGAGGCTTCCAAAATTTTTGATCCTATGGGTCTATTCCTGCCTTCAACAATAAAATCAAAGATTCTCCTCCAAGAAATTTGGAGGACAAATGTTGGGTGGGATGATCCAATAACAAATGAAAATCAAAAATCTTGGAAGAAGTTAGCTGCTGATTTAACAAAAGTGCAGAACATTAAAATTCAAAGGTGCTGTGGGTTTAGGGATAAGCCCCAGAGACTTCGTGTGTTTGCTGATGCAAGCACACAAGCTTATGGGTGCTGTGCGTATCTTGTAAGTCCTACAGAAAGTCATCTAATTTATGCAAAAGGGAAAGTTGCACCTCTCAAACCTACCCGAACCATACCTCAATTGGAACTGTTGGCTGCTGCATTAGCCATTAAAACCATTTCATTGCTTAAGGATGCTTACCATGATGTGAACATAACTGATATCCACATCTGGTTTGACAGTCAGATTTGTCTTGCCTGGATACGGAATGATAGCATTAATAGTAAGAATATCTTTGTAAGAAATAGGCTAAAAGAAATAGCTGAAGCTAATGAAAGCCTACAAGTAAACTTTCACTATGTTCCAACTAAACAAAATCCAGCAGACTTTCTGACCAGAGGTTTATCCTACAAGTTGTTGAAGTCAAACAAAACTTGGTTTATGGGACCTAAGTGGCTCTGTAATACAGACCAATGGCCTGTGGAACAAGTTAACTTGACATTAAATTTAATCTTTTCAAATGAAAAGGTTGAACCAATCACTAATTATGAACGTTATTCTGACTTCAGTAAACTTGTCAGGGTCACAGCCTACTGTTTGAGGTTTGCTCACAACTGTTTAAGTACAATTAACAAACAGCTAAATAAAAACAATCATAATTATACAGAAGTTGCAACCAAATACTGGATAGGCCATGCACAACAAAAAGAGTACAATAAAGAGTTAGAATTCTTGACTAATGGGAAACAAACAAAAGAACATGTACCATCAGTAGTTGTGGATCTAAACTTGTTCAGAGATGAGGAAGGCCTTCTAAGGTGTAAAGGAAGATTAGACAAATCAAAACTGTCATACAAAAGCAAACATCCAATCCTTTTACCTAGATTTAGCTATTTGACAACATTAATCATCAGAAAAACACACAATGATGTATATCATATGGGGGTACCACAGACACTAACTACATTAAGAAAAACTTATTGGATACCCAAGGGAAGGATCACTGTTAAAACAGTCCTGAGTGAGTGTGTCACATGTAGGCGTATTCATGCTAGGCCCTATAGGAAACCAAATCCTCCTGCTTTGCCAGAGGAGAGAGTTACTCTCAACAGACCCTTTGAGACTGTAGGCATTGACTATACAGGAGCATTGACTGTAGGGGTGGGTGACACTGAACAAAAAATGTACATTGTACTGTTTACATGTGCTGCCTCACGAGCTGTTTATCTGGATGTTGTGGAGGATCTTACAGCAGAATCTTTTGTTGCTGTCTTTAAGAGATTCTGTGCACGACATTCAGTACCCAAGACAGTTTGGACTGACAATGCTACATATTTCAAGGCTGGTGAACAAGTCATCCACGACTTGTTAAGCGATGAACTCACACAATTATATATAAAAAAAATTCAAACATAAAGTGGAAGTATATTCCGGTTGCCTCTCCTTGGTATGGTTCTATCTGGGAGAGGAATATACAAACAGTAAAGAATTGCTTGAAGAAAGCAATTGGTAAAAAACAGATACACTTATTTGAGTTGCTCACTCTCCTGGCTGAGATTGAGAACATCATCAACAATAGACCACTCACTTATGTGAGTGACAACATTAATGACCCGGAACCATTAACTCCAAATCATTTGATTCGGGGAGAACAAGTTAGTCTCCTGCCGGACTACAATATAGACTCTTCAGAAGACCCAAACTGACTCAACGACATGATGAGCTCCAGACTAAGTTACAACATTTAACTAGAGTTAAAGCTCATTTCATTAAACAGTGGAAAACTGAGTACTTGATGGGTCTAAGGGAGAGACATAAACAAATGACTAAGAAGGATTGGTCTGACACAATTAAGGTAGGGGACCTTGTTCTCATACATGACAGTACTCCAAGACAATACTGGCCTCTGGCTAGAGTTTCAGAACCCAGACCAGGGGCAGACGGGGTAACAAGAGTGGTCAAATTAAGGACTTCAACGGGTGACACAACAAGAGACATTTCTCTTTTGTACCCTTTAGAGTCTGGACCCAAAACAATGGACTTTGGAGAACCTTCTCCACTGACAGTAACAACTGGAGACACTGAACTTCCAGTAACTATTCCTTTGACAGTAGGAGTGGTAACGAATCCTACTACAACATTGACAGACACAAGACCTCAGCGACAAACAGCATTAAAGGCGCGACTATTTTTACAACAAAAAATAGATGCTGGGGAATTGTAATTTTATCTTCTAACTTTCACTTTTTCTTTTCTTATGGTAAAGACCATAGACAGTTTCATCCTATGGATGTATATTTTCTCTTCTAATTAAATGCTACACCTTCTCCATGAGAAGGTGAGGATAGGCACTGTTAATCAGATTAACAGGCATTTACAGTCAAATAGTTAGCTAGTCTACACTCACTCAAACATAAAAATTGGTGACAATGACACCAAAATTTTTATCTCCCGGGGCCCCCAGTATATGGAAAACTGATGAGTGGGTAGGTGGGTAGTTGGGAGGTAACGAAAATGGTTCACTGAGTAGGTAGGTAGTTAATCTAACAATTATTAAATTCCTTTTATGTCAATAACTGGGTGGATGAAACCAATTGGTTGCTCACCAGAGTTATTCTCCACACTAGTATTTATATACTGTGTGACAAGAGCGTGCTCGGTAATAGATATACATTACCAATCAACCAACCGAGGAAAAAACCAACACGACGCTGGTGGAAAAAGCCCCGCGAAAAGGAGAACAAAGGAGAACGAAAGCGAGGAACGGGGCGATAAGACGGAACGAGGGAAGGGACAAGAACAGACAACGAAGAAAGATCCCCACCAGCAAGTACGCTCTTAATAAACAAACAAGACGGGAAAAGGGACTCTCTAATAACTAGCAGTAAGTGACTAATTGTGTTTTTAGCCCAGTTAGATCTTCTAACTTCTAACTTAGAAGTAAACGCATTAAATTAAGCTGGGTCAGACAAATTAGGCCTACATTGTGGCCTAAGACCCAGCATCAACTCATAGCTTAACAAAGGTAAAGGTAGATTGCCCTAACCTAGTTTGGTGAGGAATCCTACTGTGGACCTCAATTTATCTGCCCGCTCTGGACCATTTCCGGAATCTCTAGGCTGACCCCTCTAGGCTAGACTTGATCTACTCTATAGTTAGACTGGAGAAATAAGGGGTGGGTTAATTGTGGACCAATTCATACAGAGCATTTTTCACAGTATCTTCAGAGAGATCTTTTCTTATCTTCCTCCTTTGTTGTCTTAGCTTGCTTCTGTCGATCACTGAAGAAGTATCTTCACTACTAATTAATTTAAATCTTGAAAAACAGCAGATGCAAGAGCTGCCCCAGCACGATCAGATATTCCTCTTCGATCGCATTCTCTACCCACTGTTAGTAACCGCATTCTCATTTGTGAAGGTCCGGGATTAATTAATGGCTTTGTCGTGAGTTTAAACGGCTCACTGCTTTCGTCTGTTTCGCTGGAACTTGACGGAAGAGTTGCAGCAGTATCAAATTCTTTCATTCCTTTCGAGATCCGTCCTGTATATTCCTTATACTTTTGGGTAGCCTTTTTCTTTATTCCCCATCTTTTTAGTGACCACTTTATCTACGGATCCAATCATCATTTTTCGAGACGTTCGTTGGTCATTAAGGAAATCCCTTTCCAGAACGGGAACTTTTCGGTCTTTCTCGCAACGACATGTCAGGAAGTCTTCACATTTACAAGAAGCTATATCAAAGAGCTGCTTCAGTGACTCCAGTTTAAATTTGTGAAGCAATGCCTAATAGGATGCTTGGTCTTTCCGCCCTTTGAATTGTTTCAAGGCATTTTGATATTTTTGGTACAAACCTTGAATGCGCTGCATTATGGTCTTACGATGGCTAGTTGGAATAGAAGCACGATCCCATACAGTCTTTACTTTTTGGGCAACGACTGTAGCAACATCATAAATTTTTGGATTAACTTCTGACTTAATTCTTTCCTGTCTAACAAAGGAAACACTGAAATATATCTTCGGACGAAGGCAAATAAATCAAGAGATCCTTTGGTGGTCCAAAGATTGGCTTCAGCTGTTGAGAATTCCTTGTCTTCCTTTTTGCTGATTCATTCGGCCATAGAAACCATGCCTAATTTTGCTTTGTGCTTCGGAATAGAATTAGACCATATTAGTGACTGTAAATGTTTTTAGCTAATCAGATTCAATATCCAAATTTATCAAAGCACACAAGTAATCTGAAAAAGAAATATAAATTATAATGTAATATAGTACTAAAGTTGAGAAACTCAACGAAAGGTATAAAAATTCTCAAAAACTCAGTTCCTCCATCTGTCTATTCGTCACAGTCTTCCACACAACTATCCCCTCACTTTCAACAACACACAACTCAGTCCTCCTTTTTCTCTTAACATTCTTAGTGTTTCTTTTTCTTGTGACCTTCCTGGAAAGACCATATTTACTTTCTTTCTAAAACTGCTTCTAAGAGGTTAAGTGTGCTGTACCGCCTCCGCGGTTTCTTCACCCACACAACCGTACTTGACCTTGTGGAATCAAAGGCTTTCCGTCTCATCATTTCCCCAACTCCTACTGATTGTCTTCAATCTTTCTCTCTTCGCCGCAGTGTTGCCTCACTCTCTCTTTACTATCACTATGATAACGAACACTGCTCTTCTGAACTCTCTAACTGCATGCCTCCTCCTTTAAGGAGAGTACGCAGCAGGTACCGGCACGCCACATGCTAAGGGGCGTCACGTCATGTGTTTGGGATCTTCCAAATACAAAGCGAAAAATCTAAAAATAAATAAATAAAATAAAATGAAATAAAAGTCAAATGTGAAAATTTCCTGATGTGGAGTAAAATTTTCAGGGATTATAACATTATATTAGCCAATAGCATTAGAGACTACCAGTAAAGCTAAGGTCAGTTTGGCCCGACATGGGATGACATGTCACATGGGTTGATGTGGCCGCGTAGGTGAGCGTTAAGCACAAATTACATACGCCTGGCAGCGCTGCCATCCTATGATATCTCATGAGTGTTGCCACTTTGTGGAATTTTTACATTTTTTGTGGATTTACCTCAGACAAAAGTGGCAACACTGTCTCTTATATTTTCATACATGGTTCCATTTTGAGAATGTTTGGTTGTACTTTGAGTGAATATCGTTAATTGTAATAAACTCTTTATTCCTACATTTGTAGTTTTTCCTCATTGTGAAAAAATTTAAAAATTATACTTGTAAGGGCGCCGAAGTTCAGCTTGCCCGGGGCGCCAGCAACCCTAGGGCCGTTCCTGGTACGCAGCACCAGACTTCCTACATTTTCTCATTCCTTTTCTGTCCAACTATCTAATGCAAGAGTTAATTGGTATTTCCAATCTTTAATCTACTCAACCGGTGAACTCTGGAGCAATCTTCCTCACTCGATCTTTCTTTCTATATATGACCTCCCATCTTTCAAACGCAGAGTTTCTAGGCGTCTCGAAAACCGTGGACCTTGATTTTGGTTCTCTTCTTCTATGGTGGGGGGGAGGGCGCTTTTGCGGGCATTTGCCCTTGGCCCCTCCTTCCTGCATAAAAAAGTATTTATATATAAATATGAAAAAAATTCTTCGCAATTTTCTTTCTTTCCTGTGGAAAAGGGAAAGGATTTTGTTTTTCAGTTTGCGCTCTGTGATAGAAAATTCGTTTATATAAATAAATATATAATTTGAATAAATTACTTTTTATATGTTTGAAAAACTAAAGTATATTATGTATGTATATTGTAGTGAGTACCGATTCCAAAATTTAGCCGATGCGATGCCGATGCTGATGCAGCTTCTTTGCCTAGGTTTTAAAAATTCAATTCTCTTCTTAAATTTTACTAATCTAATATGAAAACTTAAAATTTTCATATTTTTACATTTCAAATTTGTTTAAATGCTGTTCCTTAGCTCAATCCGTAATACACAGTACCAGACTTTGTTATTCTTATACTGTACCTAAAATAATACAAAATTTGATCAAAATAATGGAGAGAAGGGGGAACAAGCTTGACCTTCGTGAAATGAGGAATCATCGCACGGAACATTTGAAAAGTTGAAAGGTACTCGGGTAAAATGCTAAAATAATTTTATTTTATTTTCATAAATTGCATACCAAGGGTCTTTTCCGTTTGCGGGCTAGCAGCGAATTTTAGTGAAAATCGGTAAACTGATGGACAATCTTACATCCGCTTTCTTTTTACAGGTTATCTCGTACACGCACAGAGTTTCTGTGCTGGTGTGTTTCGTCTACCGCATTCGCCGCTAGGAGCGCTGTAGTAGCTGTTCAGTTAAGATGGCGTCTGTGACAGAGAAGGCACAATGTGTTGTGTGGCTTGCAGAAACAAAATCTCCTGTCAGTGTTCAGCGAAGGTTCAGAACAAAGTATGGAAAGAATCCACCTGATGTGAAGTTAATTAAGTCGTGGATGAAAAAATTCTTGGAAACTGGAAACGTGGAAAAGGGAAAGAGCAGTGGTAGACCATCAGTTTCCGATGGGACGGTGGAAAACATTCAAACGGCTTTCACACCAATTACGCCATCCCCCAGCTGCAGGACAGGCAGCCAACTGTCATCTTCCAACAAGATGGGGCACCCCGTCATTGGGCGCATGTTGTTCGTGAATCTCTCGACGCAACATTTCCAAATCGATGGATTGGCAGGGACGGGCCAATCCCATGGCCCCCAAGATCACCAGACATTACCCGGCTGGATTTCTTTCTCTGGGGTCATGTTAAAGGTTTGGTTTATGCAACAGTTGTTCCAGATGTCAGGACATTGCGAGAACGCATTACGGATGCAATTGCAACAGTTAACCCACAAATGTTGGAAAATGTGTGGCGTGAGTGTGAATACCGTTTAGACATTTTACGTGCCACTAAGGGTGCACATGTGGAAGCTTATTAAGTTCATTAACTATGTATCAAAACTTTGTATGCTTATCTACTTATGATTAAAACTGTGTTTGAATACGAGTGTTTATTTAAAAGTTATAGCGTGCTTTAATGAGGGTAATCATTTATGGACACCCTATAGTTTTGGTCACTGATTTCAAAAATAGGATAATCTCTAGGAGCGCTCCATTTTTCAATATTAAACAAACACTCATAAAACATATGTCATTTGAAAGCTCACATTTTCCTGAATCTAAAAATGTAGTAATCCAAAAGTATCAATAGCCAATAAAAAGTAACTAGATTTAATTAATTGTTTGACGCGTGACGTCATTAACTACATTATAAAGGTTGGCTAAGTTATAAATCTTCAGTCTGTGTTGTAAGATGGTATTTTTGGTAATTGTTACGCTAACCTAACCTAACATGAATATGTTATTACATTATCATTTGTATAATTTAGGTCTCGGGGGTACGGGGACGGAGCCCCTGTAAAGATCACGCATCACAAATTGATCGGTATAGGGTTTTATATTTAAACCTAGTTACTTTTTATTTGCTATTGATACTTTTGGATTACTACATTTTTAGACTCAGAAAAATGTGAGCTTTCAAATGGTATATGTTTTATGAGTGTATGTTTAATATTGAAAAATGGAGCGCTTCTAGAGATTTACCCAAAAATAACCTTTTTTTTAAGAGAAATGAAAAACAAACATGCTAGAGCACTTTAAATAATTAATATGTGTTTTAACTAGCTTAAACTAGTTACAGAGGATTGTGTTAAATTTAGCCAGTCACAAACTTCTACTGTTTATGAAAAAGTGCTCTAAGTGTGGGAAAGTGTGTTCCTTTGATAAAAATACCCAGTTCTTTCGCTGCCAAAAGCGTCGGTCAAACGGTCAACAGTGCAACTTTAAATTATCCCTAACAAGGAATACGTTTTTTGAAGGATCCCGGCAGATCTGTAAAAGTAGCAGGAAAAATCAAGAATTAATGTCCAGTTAGGTCAATTGAATGCCCGGTTAGGTCAACTGAATGCCAAGGGTCAATTGAATGCCCAGTTAGGTGAACTGTACGCCCTTGACTATTGGTTAGGTTAAGTCATGATATTTTCGTTAAAAACACATTAATTATTTAAAGTGCTCTAACATGTTTGTTTTTCATTTCTCCAAAAAAAGAAAGTTAATTTTAAAATCATTGACCAAAATTACATTAGTGTACCGATTTTCATTAAAATTCGCTGATAGGCCTCAAAAGGAAAAGATCCGAAGATGGAGCTAAGATTTTGAAGAAGATTAAAAGCTCAGTAAAATATTGACATATGTCATACTATAATTAGTAAAGCGATGTATACAACAATATTTAATATGCTATAAGTTCAATATTATTTACGATATTTCAATATTATGTATAATTTCAATATTATTCACGATGTTTAATTATTAAGTATTATTTATTAAAATTTTTCTAATTTTGTTTGTTGTAACCGTTGAAAAAATCGTTTCATTTTGAAAAAAATTTGGGATCAATGAAAGAAAGCCACCCCCAGCCTTCTTTAGTTAGCTTTATAAGGCTAATTAACGAAAATATAACGACCTAACCTAACCAATAGTCAAGGGCGTACAGTTGACCTAACGATTGGTTAGGTTAGGTTGTGATATTTTAGTTAGTTAGCCTTATAAAGCTAATTAAAGAAGGCTGGGGGTGGCTTTCTTTCATTGATCCAAAATTTGGTCTTAAAAAAAACTCTCAGAAAATTTTTTGTCCCGCATGGGCATTTGATAATCTGGCAATCCTTGGCCTGTACAGTATGTAGCGTTTGCGTCAAAAGTTGACTTATGAACTAAAAATGTGTTCAGTTTATAGCGATCGTTTCGTTTAGGCAAAATAAAAGATACGTCCTTTTACTTCGAGATTGCTAAAAGTTATAATGTTTCAGACCAACAAAGACCCTAGGATCCACTCATGGCTGGTCTATCTAACTGTGTTCGTGATTGTGTACTGTGCATGTCCTTCGTGGTGGCGGAGGGAACCTACAATTTTCCGTGGGTTCCGAACCACAAAACGTTAATTTTACTACCTTAAACTATACCCAATCTATGAACATATGCGTCTAATCGATTTTTAAACATGTTTATAGACGTGCTACTAATTACTTCTACCAGCAAACTATTACAGCTATTTACTATTCTATGCGTAAAAAAGTTTTTGGCAACTACTCAACTACTCTCTCGACCTTCTACTTGTCAACTTACACCCGTTATTACTAGTCCTATTATATTGAGATATTTCGAAAAAGCTATCTCTATCTACGTATCGAACCAATTCATAATTTTGAAAACCTGGATTAGATCATCCCTTAGCCTTCTAGTCTCGAGTGTAGTCAATTTTAACTCCTTAAGCCTATCCTCGTACAACTTTGACCTAAGCGACGGAATCATCTTAGTTGCTCGTCTTTGAACTCTTTCGAGTTTGTCTATATCTTTTCATATATGCTGATTCCAAAATTGAATCGCGTACTCCAAATGGGGTCTAACTAATGATCTATAAAGAGGAACTATAATATCGCGCGATTTGTACTCAAAATTCCGAGCTATAAAACCTAACACTGCTCGCTTTATTGACCGCTGCTGTACTTTGTTTCGCTACTTTTAAATCACCAGTGACTATAACTCCTAAATCTTTTTCCTGCTCTAAGCTTGTTAAGTCCTTCTCTGACATACTATACGCAAAATTACCGTTACGCGAACCTATATGTAAAATTTGGCACTTATCGACGTTAAATCTCATTTGCCATGTGACTGACCAATCACGGATTTTATTCAGATCTTCCTGGATTTTACCTCTATCTTCGTCATTAATCGCCCTACCACCCAGCTTCGTGTCATCCGCAAACTTTGAAACTGTACTGACTAGGCCGACATCTAAATCGTTAATATATATAAGAAAAAGCAAGGGGCCCAATACAGAACCCTGAGGAACGCCACTCGCTACATTAGCCCAACACGACTCCGCTCCATCAACGACCACCCTCTGTTTCCTACCTCGCAACCACTCTTCTAGCCAATTTGAAAAAAATCTAAAAGATTAGTTAAGCAAGATTTGTTTCGCCTAAAACCGTGATGCGTGTTTCTAACCAAGTTATGCAATTCTAAGTGTTCGACTATACTATCCTTAATTATTGATTCCAGTAGCTTACCTACAACAGACGTTAAACTGATTGGCCTATAATTTCCCGCCGCACCTTTATCGCCTTTCTTAAAGAGGTGTTACGTTTGCTAACTTGAAATTATCTGGTACGCACCCCTAAGAAATAGACGCATTAAAAATCTTTGTTAGCGGCACAACAATACTATCTTTTAATTCTTTTAGTTGTATGGGATATATGGAATCCGGCCCCGGTGATTTACACATTTTTATTTTATCAATATAACGCATTACCTCCCCTTCACTAACCACAATATTATCCAAAATATTACCATAATCAAAAGGTATTAAGTCTGTGACCGTAGGGATATTCGTTACATCTTCTATAGTAAAAACTGACGTAAAAAATTCGTTTAGCAAGGTAGCCATTTCTTTGTTTTCAGAAACTAGATCTCCAATAACATTTTTCAACGGCCCCAAGACACTGTTTACTGGATTTCTATTGTTGACGTATTGAAAGAATCGCTTGGGGTTTTCTAGTTAACCTTTCAACATTTCGGTTGTTTGTAAGGTTTAGGTATTAATGCGTGTGTTTGGAACGTTACTAATTTGTATCGGTCGTCCACAAAGGGTTAACAGAGGTTAGGATAGGACAAAAGAGGAGAGGACAAGTTAGTTTTGGTTAGGTTTAGTAAGTTAGCCTTTTAACGTCACTTGTATATGCATCGATAGACGATATAACTCGTTGATAACGCTTCAGAGGTTAAACTCTCAGGTAGGTTTATAGAACATAAATAAAGTATCTTAGTCTAATGAAAGGTACGGTTTGACCCAAATGAGACGATAGAAAACGAATGCATATATGGCGCAAAAGCCATAATACTTTCTGTAACTCCATTAATGTCCGATAACCACACTTTTTTTTTAGTTTTTCGTAATGTATCCGACATTATTTTATCGAAATCATCTGAAAATCACCATTTTTAATCTTTAAAATGAAAACCAATTTTAAACTTCATAAAAAAAGAATCGAAGAAATTTGATTTTCATTCATTCGAAATGTCTATACGTTTATAAGTTTGCCTATATGGATCTTTTCGGTTTGGCGGACTGCTTCAGACTTTTGCGAAACTTAGCAAATCAGTTATTTACAAATTTCATCCTAAGAAAATGTCTCATTCCTAACGTAACTTAAGTAAACCTAACCTTACCTAACTTACATTTCCGTAAGGTAAAATTTGTAAATAATTGATTTGCAAGTTTTGTTAAAATCTGTACCAGTCCACCAAACCGAAAAACCAGCCTATACAGGATGTTTATAAAGTCCCTATCTATTTCAGTGAAAACGTAGCAAAAAGGGTAAAATTCAATAACAATATAATAGAAGGCATACATTTAATGAATACTTAAGCATATGATTCTACATGAGCACCATCAGTATCTCTACAGAGTTCGAATCTGTCAGCAGCATTGCGGAACACATTTTGGAGCATGACAGGGGTCATTTCTGTAACTGCTGTAACGATACGAACACGTAAATCTTGCAGATCTGTAACCCTCGTTTGATAGATGTTTGATTTGATAAAGCCGCATGCAAAGAAATCCAAGGGCGTTAGGTCAGGAGATCGAGACGCCCAGGGTCTGTTGCCTCCACGTCCGATCCACTGATTTCGAAATCGTTCATTTAGGTACTTCCGAACAATGTTTACATAATGACAAGTTGCTCCATCTTGTTGAAAGGCGACGGTGTTTAAAATGTCATCTGAATGAAACTGGGACATTTACGTGCTCGTATCGTAACAGCAGTTACAAAAATAACCCCTGTCATGCTCCAAAATGTGTTCCGCAATGCTGCTGACAGATTCGAACTCTGTAGAGATACTGATGGTGCTCATGTAGAATCATATGCTTAAGTATTCATTAAATGTATGCTTTCTATTATACTGTAATGTTATTGAATTTTACCATTTTTGCTACGTTTTCACAGAAACAGATAGGGACTTTATAAACACCCTGTATTTTAAAGTAAGTTCTTTAATCAGTTTATTCCCTGTGGTTCGTATAAAATCCATTGGCTGTCTGGATCCGAACAGCGTTCTCTCTATTGGCGACCATTACCCTGGGGAATATCCAATATTTTCAACTCTCTACTATATTTCTAATGGCTAAAACAACGAAGAACAAGAAAGCATGTCATCTCCAAAATCCAGACCATATCATGATAGGCTATATTAAAATATTTATTCATATGTAATTAATGTTATAAACAGGACCTCGGTTAGGTATGTGGAAGAAGTGGCCAACAAGACCTTATCTGTAGGGCCCCTGTCTTTGAGCGGACCAATCAAAAAGCTAACACAACGTAATCAGTAGCGACACATAATAACCAGTAATCTACATTTTTTACAATTCTTTTCTTCTACTTTTTTTTTACATTTTTTCATCGGCACTTCCACATTTTTATCTACTTTTTCTAGATGCCAAATCGTCAATAATGTCCACATAACTTGGCTCCCTCAGTATAACTTAGTTTTTCAATGGAGATAATAGCCAGATGTGACAGCCTATCCTTGAAAATCAGTGGCAGTTGACGTCCAGTTTGAATGAGCAGCAGGAAGTAAAAGTCACTCTGTAGCGAAACAGGCTGAACACAAAGTTACAGTAAGTAATCAAAAACTAACTAGACTGAAGAAAAACGCGAAAATTAACAAAAAAATCATTCAAATCGATTTCAATAGAACTTATTGAGAGAAGAATTCCTGTGATATAAATATATTTGCCGGCATGTGTAGGAGGCCTCGTTGTAGGGGGGCCTCCCGCGGCCGCGGGCCCCCAACATAGGCACTGGTTATAAATTAAACTAATAAATTACTCTTAATGATCATCAACTGGAATTAATATGGTTTTAGGATATGACCAAAGAAGGTTTGTTGCATCACTTAATCCCTTTGAGGTTAGTATTTTATCAGGTATTCAATTAATCACATATGAATATAATTTTAGAGGTCTTGATGATGTATATAAAAAAGGGATCAAAATAAATTACTGTTAATATTCAAGAGTAAGAATTTATATGATCCTTAGAAAGATATGGCAAAAGAAGGGTTTTGCATTGTTTCATCACTTTTAGGTATGTAGTTTAAATAAACTTACTTTTCAGCAACAATTTACCAAAAGAAAGGAGCTTTAGAGTGGGTCGATTTTTTAAATTTTTTGCCCAAAAAAAGTTAACAAACGACTCACCCCGCCAAAAAAAAAAACATCACCTCACTATATATATATATACATAAAGAGGGGCGACAAGCTTGACCTTCGTGAAATAAGGAATCATCGCGCGGAACATTTGAAAGGTTAAAAAGTATATATATATATATATATATATATATATATACACACACGAAACTTCAATACCTATACGAAAAGGAAAACAAAAACGTGCGCCGCTATTGGGCCTTCAAGGAAGAGAAATAATGAATAACCGACGATCCAAAAGAAAAGAAATAGCTGAAACATTAAGAGCCCACTATGAATTAGTCTTTAGTACCCCAAAAAGTGACAATGAATACTTGAAGAGAAATTGCAAAGAGAGAGTATAACAGACTTTGTTTTTACCCCAGAAGATGTCGCGAGAGCTATACGACAAATGAAACCACATTTAGCTGCAGGTCCGGACAATTGGAACGCATTATTGATTAAAAACTGTAAAAATAAAATAGCTACACTTTTATACTGGATATGGAGAAGATCCCTAGACACTGGGAAAATACCGAGCATCTTGAAAAGAGCACACATTGTCTCTATATATAAAGGAGGGGACAGATTTCAATCAAAGAACTATAGACCAGTGTCATTGACGTCCCACGTCTCCAAAGTATTTGAAAGAGTAGTTAGAGAGAAAATTTATGATTTCTTGGAGACACTGGAAAGATTCAACGAAAATCAGCACGGATTCCGATTAGGTAGATCATGCCTATCACAACTAATAGAACACTACAACAATATCTTAAATGCACTGGAAGGCAATGACAACTACGATGTCATATACACGGATTTTGCTAAAGCTTTCAACAAATGTGATCACGGTATAATAGCACATAAAATGAAATATATGGGAATAACAGGCAAAGTGGGAAAATGGATCTAAAACTTCCTCAGAGAACGTCTGCAGGTCGTCAAAATTCAAGGTATGTCATCATCAGAATCGGAAGTACGCAGCTCAGTACCACAAGGTACAGTACTGGTCCCACTCCTGTTCATTATCATCCTAAGAGACATAGACAGGGGAGTAAACAGCAACAGTATAGCAACATCCTTTGCAGACGATACAAAGATCAGCAGAAAAATCAGCGATATAAATGAAGTGGAGGCCTTGCAGAAGGACACGAACAAAGTATACAAATGGCCAGAAGACAACAACATGACATTTAACAATGAGAAATTTCCGCTCTTGAGACATGGTAGAAAAGAGGAACTTAGACTGCATATTATGATCCAGATAGACAGGAAATTCAGCGAAGCACAAAAACGATCGATCTGGAGGTCATTATTACCTCCAGATCGATGTGAAATTCGATGTGAAATTCGAAGCACAAAATCAGATAGCGATAAATAAAGCAAAAAGAGTAGCGGGACAGGTACTAAAAACGTTCAAAAGAAGGGACAGGACAGTAATAATTCCCTTGCTAAAAACATTCATTATACCAAAACTTGAATACTGCTCAGTTTTGACGTTCCCATATAAAAAAGGAAGAAACTAATAAACTAGAAGGAACTCAGAGACATTTCACAGCCAAGATTGATGGCTGCAAAGAACTCAACTACTGGAAAAGACTACGTAAACTAAATCTGTACTCCATGGAAAGAAGAAGAGGTACACCATAATCTACATATGGAAAATGATCGAAAAACTGGTACCAGACCTCAAACTACAAGCTGGGGGAGTCCACCTAACGGAAGAGAGAGAGAAAAGACTTTGGGGAAGAAGTTGGGACGGCCTCAGCACCCAAAAGGGTTTTCCTAGCTTAGGAAAGTAAGAGAGGAAAAGAGAGAAGAAGACAGAGCATCCTACGTCTACGAGCCACAGACGCATAATAAAAGTTCTTCAGAACATCATCTGGCTTAGAAGTCGAAATCCGTCAGTTGGCTTAATCTGCCTTAGAAGGCGTAAATGGCAGGTGTATATATATATATAACTGTTGAGCTGTCAAACAGTTGGCTGGGAAATCCGTCAGTCGGCTTAGAAGGCGTAGCCAGCCATTTGGTATAGTGTATTCATATATATATATATTTATTGGAGGTGCATTGTTTATATATATTCCCATCTCCCTTAATATCGTTTATATATACAACCAAAAGAATTAAATGAAACACCATTACATCATTCTGTTTATTTAGAGGAGTTTAGGGAAATAATTCATGAAATATATAGGAAATAAATATACATTCAAAAATAATATACATAAAAAATACACATATTAAACGATATATACAAATATTTACATTCTTAAAAAATAATATTAGTACAGGAGAAATCTATATACATATTTAATATATGTATGAGCAAATACACATTTATATATATATATAAACAGCAAAACACACACACACACACACACACACACACAAAGGAGAAAATAAAACCCTAATTCAAACATGATTTATTTACATATTTACCTGCGCCTCGGTGGTGTAGTGGTTAGCGTCGCTGACTACGAATCCATCGGCCCCGGGTTCGAGACCCAACGGCAGCCGGCGCGCAGCAAAACCCAGCTGTTCAACCTTCCACGCAATAAAGAAAGTGGTTGGTAGATAAATGGGTACCCTAGGTGGCCTCGTAGTTAAGACGCTGAGGTGCTGATAGGGCGTGGTTCAGATTCCACGTTAAACTGTAGGTCTAAGGTGGAGTGAAAAGCTTGACCTTCGTCAGAATGAACAGTTCGGGCGGAATCTAACCAAAGGTTATATTCAAATATACGTAATAAATAAAATAAACATATCGTTAAGGGTAAATAGACATATATATATATATTTATATAACATTCAAGTACTATGGTACCCAAAGGGTATGGTATCATAGGTACCAGGCATCTGGTAACGTTTCCCATAGGTGTTACGGCACACCTTTGTGCCCCTAAGTTCCTCACGCCCCCCAGTTTCTGTGCCCAAAAATTGTGGGTCCCTATAGTCAGTTGGGGCGATTGGTCATCCTCATCTTCTAAGCACACTAGCTCCTTCAGCGAGTCAAAGTTAACGACCCGTCGGTTCGCCTGATTAAGCGTGACACCCTTAGCCTTCACGATATATTTCATCTCTTCCCCCACCCTTACCCGTAACCCATACGTTTTTGGACCTGTTGATACAAAGGAGTCAGCGTATGCACTATCACCATACTTATCCTTGATCTCGTCAGTCAACTCTCCGAGGAATTCACCAATAGGCGGTATGTATTCACCCTCCCGCGCTGTGACTATTACGCTATCTGTGTCAGCGTACAGGACCCTCCGCCCAAAAGAGTGCAGTAGTCCCGAAAGCTTGATGCGTGCGAATGCCGTTGTGAAGCTGGCTACAGGTATGTTTGTAACAGGTGAGGTGTCTGTGGCCAATTCGGTGACGTTGTACTTTATTATGTACGTATTATCTACATTCACGATCTCCATGACCTCTTTATCTGGTGCAATGGCATAATCCCACACCTCGTTATAACTTTGGACCAGATAAACGTTCCCCTTGCCTTGCCCCAAAGACTATTTAGGCATAACTTTGCACTAAAGCGCTTGCCAAGGTTCTTAACAATTGGGGCCCGGTCAAGTTGTATCCCTTCTCGGTCACGGTAACGCTGAATATACGCCGATTTTTCACACTCGCTCTCAAACCCTTGGGGATAACCTGATGCTTCTACTTTATCTTTCAAAAATGTATTTATATACGGCGTGGAAAGTTTGAGTAGCTTCGAAAACTTCACACCTCATATATCTTCAATATTCTGTAACCATGGCGAACGGCTAGGTCCAGCTCATTGCTTGTATATACACCTCTGATCTTCCGTTGGTTGGATGTGTGATTACAGGACCCATTGTTCTCCTCTGCGCACTTCCCACACAGGGGAAACATGAGCTTGTGATCTATAACGACGGGTAAGATCGTCATCCATAAATCGCGAGGGGGGAGCACGTCTAAAGACAGGCCGAAATAGTTCTTGTTCAAATTTGCTGAGAACTCATCGATAGTGGGAAGGGCTGGGACCACCAGCTTTTCAGGTACTCCTACGGGGTACGGGTTGTTCTTCATCACGTAGGGGTATAAAGAACAGAAATCGTAGTAATGGAGTTTCACGTCGGCGGAAAGTATAGCTTGAATGGTTTTGTACGCCCTCCGAACAAGCTATATCCGCAATGCAGCAACCGTTAAAGGAGTGCACAGTCTTCTCACCAGTGGCCCGGTCTTCGCTTAGGCCATCAACCCAATAAACACGACCATTGATCTTAATGGGTACTTCTCCCGTGTTGCGGGAATGTTTTATGTACACATCGGTTTGCTGCTGTAGGTGTATGAGCCAGTAAATAGCCTTATGCCCAAAACTGCGAGGGTTGTTTCTCTGAATGTGAATGACGGCAAAGGTGTCTTTAGGCATGAAATTGTTCTTGAACACAATAAAGCACAATGAGGCGATTGTGGTTGCGACTTGCAGCGGATCGCAATTGAAACGGTCTATGTACATCCTTCTAAAGTCCTGGAAACATACTCTAAGCACGCGCACACCATTCACGCAATAACGCTCACATTCATCAGCTTTACTGTAAGGATTATCTTCATTAAACTGTTGTGGTAGCGGTCAAAATCTTCACGCTCACTATCACACACGTAATTTAAAGTGTCGCTAATGAGGAAAGTGTAAGGGAAATACCATTTTGAAACTTCGGCGGCTACACCGTTCACCTTGGGTAGGTTGGCTAATTTACAAAGTGTGAATAATAAAGTGTCTTTAAACTGAACAGTACCTCTTATCTGCATTTGCATAAGTTTGCTTCCCCTTTTCATGGGGCCTCCTGTAAATAAAATATCTCCAATGAATCGTGTTCAAGCAGTTCTTTCTTAAGGAATTGTGAGTCAAATTTTACTCCATTATGGGCAAGAATATAGTCATTTCTTTTAAATTTGTCCCCTAACTTGACAATAAAGGATACAAAGAGTTTCACTGGGTTATCGTGGGCGATCATTTTAAAAACGTTTGTCCGTTTACCACATTTGTGGCACTCATCACACTCAGTCGCCATGCACTCATCACAGATAGTCTGACTTACAAGTAGATGTGGGATAAACTTTTCAGCAACCGTGTATGTTTCTATATCGTAGTACACAGTTAGACAAAGTCTATTTTTAGGCTTAACATCTTTCATATAACATACATGCTTCAGTCCATCAGCCTTATATTTCTCATGGCATGTAGGACAGTGAATTTCATCACATATATGTTTGAATTTCCCCCAATTATCCATCATATGAAACATACCACATTCACAGATTCGCACTTTCCTACAAGTACACAATTCACTTATGGAGCTCAAAGCAATTATTATTGAAAAATGTGCGTTTACACTCATTACAATCCCTCTTCTGAGCTTCAACTACACGGCTTTCACATTTGGAGCTTTTTCACTGCTCACATACTATGTGGCATTCATTACAGCGTTTCACTATATCATCCGCAAACTCGAGACATCCCTTACACAAACCATGATGCCTCCCATATTTTCGACTTTTACCATAACTAGTGTAAAGAGTCCTTATATTACGGATGGGGTGATACGTTGTTCCTGACAATCCTAAAATAAATAGAGGTCTTGTACGATCTATCACACTGCTTTTAAAAATATACTCGGTCCTACGACCTATATTACAATCAAACTCAAGCTTGCAATCTGAAGCTAGTTTACGAACACGCTGCACAACCGAAGGCAACAAAATTTTTTGGGTCCGTGTATTAGCGTAGTAAACATCAGTAAACGTATGGGCTAAGACTATTGCTATTAAGCCGCAGCCACGATCGGTGTTTGTATGCCGTTTGTAAATAGCCTGAGAATTGAAGTTACGAGTCTAAGGTGTGGCACAATGACCCGCAACACGGAATACACGGTCAATATCTACCGTGAAGTTGTCCATATTGAAGGCCAGGGCCGGATTAACCATTAAGCAAAATAAGCCCGTGCTTAGGGCATCAAGGGAAGGGGGGCACCACAGAAATTTTCCATTGTCGGATTTACCATGGATTTATTATACTATTATAATCGCGGCTTATAGCCTATAAGCTGTTGAAAACTGAATTATATATATTCATATATAGTATTTATTTTTTTTCATTGTTTGAATTTGTAGTGAACAACAACCCTTTTGAGAGAATAAATATATTTCGTTGTAATCACACACTTTACGCTTTGCGTTATTATTTTGTTTATATCAAATCCTTGAGCGCCATATTAAAAATACATATAGATTAAATATTTTCGTGTGCTATAGTAAATGTAAAAACAAGATTCAGTCATGCTGAACTTTATAAAATAATTGTAGAAGACAATATTGAGTGTGCCTTCCCAAATGTAGAAATTGCCTTTTGTATATTTTTAACATTAATGGTCACAAATTGCTCAGCTGAGCGTTCATTTTCTCAGTTGAAGTATATTAAAAATACCAACAGAACAACTATGCAACAAGGCAGGCTGGATGCCTTATCTCTACTAAGTATAGAAGCAGATGTGTTACGTAAGATTAGTTTTGAGGATCTGATCAAAGACTTTGCAATTAAAAAAAGTAGGAGAAAACTTTTCAAATATAAATGAAGTGGAAGTATACAAAAATAAACATTATTTTCCATCTTACTTTAAGTTTTGTTTCATTTCAAAAAATAAAATTTTATTTTATGGTTTATTTTTGTTTATATTTTGAATTACATATATATGGGGCACCAAAATCTTTTAAGTGCTTAGGGCCTCTAAAGGTCTTAATCCGGCCCTGTTGAAGGCTGTACTACTTTGAGAGGCCTGCATTATACGGCCTAATATATACTCTATATCTACAACTGCCAAGCGTTTGAATGGTATTACTGCCCAAAAATCATCTACATCCACGTCATCTGACCCAAACCCGAAGGACAACCTCGTCCTGACTTCACGTTCGTCGCGGTTCTGCAGAGCAAACTCCATAATCCGTTCAACTACGCGTCGCAGACCGTGTTCAACACCGTTGCTACAGGGTTCCAGGGTCAACACTGACTATATACCGATTTCTAATCAGGGCTGGGGTTGGGGTGGCGGTGCGCACCAGTTCGAATGTTATACCTTCCCCTAGAGCACAAGAGGCTCCTACTGCTGTTGTGGAGGATGTGTCCGAAATTGAACAAGAATAAGGGGTACAACTTTATTTGAGGAGGGAGCTAGTGTGGGGGTTCTGTCGTAAGACGTAGAGAGCTGGGGCTCTATTACTGGGGGTCTAACAACGGGTGCACTCCTGGCACGTTTCATACCTGACGTGGAAGGCTCTTCATCATGCCTCCGTTTTGAATTTTCGTGTTGTGCTGTTACAGGTCTCGCTGGTGTGGGCTCGTCAGCAGGGGTGGAGTGTGTGACCACAACTACACTGTCATCGGGGTCGTCTGTGATATCGATGATGGGGACATGATGCTGTACTTCGTCATCATTCACGGTTCTGTGGAAGAAGAGGCAAAACAAGACTGTAGAATATAAGGAACATCACTTAAATTTTTATTATATTTTGTAAATGTTCCAGTTATGGGTGTGACGTGTTAGAGATGGAATCTGTAGAAAAATTCAGGTTCACGAGCCCGTCCACATGTATTATATCTGGCCCTACAGGATGTCGTAAAACTGTGTTTAGGCTTAACATCATTAAAGATAAGGGCGATGTGTTCTCTAAATTTGTGATAAAGTAATATGGTCCTATTCGACATCCCAGTCAGTATTTAACGAGTACCAAGATGATATTTTGTTCCACAAAGGTGTATGTGACGTTAATTTGTTACAGGGAAATGAGCATACAATCATTGTAATTGACGATCTCATGTTGGAAATGGATAAAACGTTTGCCGAGACATTTACAGTGTTCTCCCACCATCTTACCATAAGCGTGTTCTTCATCAATCAGAATCTATTTTTCAAAAATAGATATATGCGCGATGTGTCGTTAAATACACAATATCTAGTCTTATTTGCACAACGTTGAGATGTGTCACAAATTGGGGTATTAGCCAATCAAATGTTCCCGAATCAGTGTAAGGAGTTTTTGGAAGTTTATAAAAAAGCTACAAATCAACGTTATTTACTTTGTGACCTTCACCCGCGAAACACGTTTACGGTGCTTCTAAGAACGAATATATTCCCAGAGGATCCTGAAACGGTGTATATTTCAGAATGACAAATAGGCTAAAGAAATACCATGAATTAATGAAAATCTATCAGCGATTGCGCCGGGCATTGCAGCAGATGTTTGTTAAAAATATCGACTCTGGCTTTTTTAAAAGTATCTGTGAAATCTCTTAATGTTATAAAATGTAATGTGCCAATGAAACCCTCTCAGAAGGCTCGGCTACGTTGTTACAAGAACACAAAACGTACGCATGCTCGTAAAAGTCAAACTGTGGGTAAGAAAAAACGAATTATTGTACAAAGAGGAGGATCATTCCTCCCCAACTTATTTTCAGTTTTGAGACTGACTACATTAATATAATGAAGAAAGTGGTAGTGATTCCGCACGAGGTGTATGCTTCACTGCAAAGTTCAAAGAGTCCAGACACGGTTTTAGAACCCCGTGAAAGCAGTCTTAAAATAATGGAAGGCGAATTGTTAGACCTATTAAACTGTGAAAAGTCACCTGATGAGAAAAGGATCTTGTACCAAGAGGCTCTGCAGAAATTTCTTCATGAGTACGAAGATTATATGAATCCGACAGAGATCCAGGTGGTTATTAGGCACAGCACGGGAAACGATGAGCATGGCGACATAGAACCTGGGGCCGAAGTTGGAGATAACCATCATATCGAGCATGTATTAAAAAGCAGTCTCCCATATACATTGAGGAATAAAGGCTTCAGTCTTTATTATCTATTGAGTGAGAACCCCATCATACAGTGGACTGATACAAGCGAGGTCATTGTTGAAGGAACAAGGGTACAGGGTTCGAATATCGTCGACATTGTCCATGATCTGGTGAGAAAGTGCGACAGCCCCTCATCATCATGATGGAAGCATATTAAAGCAAGGCTACAACAAATAAATGTCCACAAAACATTGATAGGAAATCTGAATAGGTTAAAAGACTTGGAGCAACTCTCGCACGTGCCTCAACTGAGTACGCCATCACCCCCAACGGTAGCATCTCTGAAGAGGAGAAAGAAGAGACCAAACAACAACGGCCAACCCTCTCCACGTACCTCTAAAATACGCAAATGGTTAACATAAGTTATTAAGAAAACGCTATTATGACATTTCTAACACAGACTCCTAGGGCGGTCTTCATAGACTGTACAGAGGTGTTTACAATGATGGAGTACGGAAAAAAGATGTTGAGAGGTTTTTGCGGGAGCAGGATGTTTATACACTTCATAAGCCGGTGAGAAAAACGTTTAAAACGGCCAAGACAACAGCGGTTTCAGTTGAATCTATTTGGCAAGCGGATTTAACAGACATGCAAAGATAGCTAGTATATAATGATGGCTATCGCTACATCCTATTCATAATAGATGTATTCTCTAGCTATCTGTGGCTAATTCCACTGAAAAATAAATCCCCTGAAACAGTTACTAAAGTCACCAAAATGCTGATGTTCAAAGAAAACAGGGTTCCAAGCTATTTTTGTACAGATATGGGGAAAGAATTTATAGGCCGAGCTTTTCAGAACATGTTGGCAGAGTTTAATATCAGTTACTAAACTAGCAATTCTATACATAAGGCCTATTTAGCTGAAAGAGTTCAACGTACCACTAAGGAACGCATGCATCGCTATTTTACACATTAAAACAAATACAGATATTTAAGACAAAAATAACAGGTGTCAGGTGTTTTGTCCAGAGAAATGAATTTAACAAAGGGACGGATTAGTTTCTCTCTCCGAAAGGTATTAGTGACGAAGAAATCAAAATTTACCTGTCACCTTCCAGGTGCAGAGACGTCCGTCTGTCGCCGACGCAATCTAAAATTCCATCGACAAGTTGGCGCTACATTTGTCTAAACCTAAAAAGTTTTAGAAGTATATTTAAAAAATGTGACAGCAAATAAAATATAGCTGTGGACCTTTAGGGATTATATATATATATATATATATATATATATATATATATATATATATATATATATATATTCATATGAGCGGGTAATATTTAAATTTAGAGGGTGATAATTGGAGAAAATATTCTTGCTATTCCTTAGTTTAATATGTGCATGGGTGAAAAGGTTCATATCACCACAATGATAATTAACACCCTTCTGTATAATCATCTATTCTAAGACTAAATAAATTCGTCTGACATGAACGAGGAAAATACCTACAAAGTATATTTTTCCCTTAATAAAAAACAAACTTTTGTAAATATAATAAATAGTAGAGAGAGAGAGAGAGAGAGAGAGAGAGAGAGGAGAGAGAGAAGTTTTGGTTTATATACGTAAGACTCGCTTTTATTTGAAAAAAATGTGGTTTAACATTTAAATTATATTATAAAAATATTAATATTGGTGCCAATATTTGGGTGCGCGCAGCCGCCCAGATGTCAGTTGTTTTCAGATTATTCTCCTCGAAAGGTGTTAGCTGCCTAAAAATGAAAAATATTTTTAACAAATTTAAAACAAAATTTGGGGGAGCGAGAGAGAAGTTATTCGAATGTGTGTGTGTCATGTGTACAATAATAATAATAATAACATTGGCGGCTTGGAGTTTAACTTCGATTTACTTCATTGAAGAACTATGAATGTATAGTATATATGACTTGAATATATATATATATGTATGTATATATATATATATATGTATATAACTTGAATATATATATATATATATATATATATATATTATATATATATATATATATATATATATATATACAGGGTGTCCCCAAAAAACTATATACTCTTTATAGCATCATATATTTTATAATTTAAAAAAAAACCAAACAATATATTGTTATAGCAATTGCCAATGAAAGGTAAATTAGTAATCTAAGTGATCAAAATGTTATAGCGAGTTGTTTGCATATAAAATTTAATTAACTACGCCAAGTGCTCAAAATGTTCTCCGGCGGCATGAATGCACTTTTGAATGCATCGACTAAGCCTGGCCTTGTTTTATCAAAGGCCTTGTAATGGCGAAGCCTATCGACCGAACGTAGTCTAGTCACTCACTAGCTTGCTTCGGACTTATCCTACGCACTCATTCCACGATACAAACTCTACAGCATTCAACTTTATTCAGTTCAGCAAAAGAACCCATGTTGCGTAAAAGTTTGATACTGGAACAACGAAAAAGTGTTCTGAAATGGTATTGGAAATTTGAGAATGTGTCCGAAGTCCAGCGGCAATGGATCCTGGAATTCGGTACAAAGCCACCGACACGTCTCGCCATTACAAGCATCCGTGACAAGTTTGAGGCAGAGGGATCTGCTCAAGATATGCACAGGCGAAGATCTGGACGACGCAAATCAAGTGCGAGTGATGAAAACTCCGTTTTAGTGTTGCAAAAATTTAATCGATCACCACAGAAATCAGTTAGGCAATGCGCCCGTGAGACCGGAATCAGCAAATCAGGTGTTCACCGGATTTTAAAGTCGGCAAAATGGAAAAGCTACATTCCAAGTCTGTCACACGCCATGACTGAAGATGACCCTGATCGCAGACTCGAATTTTGTGAATGGTTTCAGTCAATGGAAGCCGAAGACGTACAGTTTGCCAACAAAATCGTGTGGTCTGATGAAGCTACCTTCAAGCTGAATGGCACAGTAAATCGACACAACTGCAAGTACTGGTCACTTGATAATCCACACGGTTTATGTGGATAAACATGTTAATTTACCAGGATTAACAGCATGGTGTGGTTTACCATCCAGGGGTTTGGTTGGACCATTTTTCTTTAATGGGACAGTTACCAGTGCCGCATATCTCGACATGCTGCGGACAGAAATTATACCTGCAGTTCGGAAGTTGTTTAGAAATGACGACTTTTACTTTCAACGAGATGGAGCCCCCCCTCATTATCATTGTGATGTCAGAAGGCACCTCGATGAAACGTTGCCTAACCTTTGGATAGGATGAAGAGGAAGCGTTGAGTATCCTCCACGTTCACCGGACTTGACTCCACTTGATTTTTACTTGTGGGGCTACCTGAAGGATGCAGTTTATGGTACAAGACCTACAACACTCGAACACCTTAAGGATGCAATTAGGGAAAAGTGCGGGACCATCACAGCATCCACATTAGTCCATGTCTGCGAATCAGTTAGTCGACGCATTCAAAAGTGCATTCATGCCGCCGGAGAACATTTTGAGCACTTGGCGTAGTTAATTAAGTTTTATATGCAAACAACTCGCTATAACATTTTGATCACTTATATTACTGATTTACCTTTCATTGGCAATTGCTATAACAATATATTGTTTGGTTTTTTTTTAAATTATAAAATATATGATGCTATAAAGAGTATATAGTTTTTTTGGGACACCCTGTAGATATATAAAATCGGTGTGTGTGTGTGTGTGTGTGTGTACAATAATAATAACATTGGTGGCTTTTAGTACGTGTCTAAACAACATTGGTTGGTACATTCGTTGATGACGAAGGGAATTGTTTCCGAGTTTAACTTCGATTTACTTCATTGAAGATCTGTGAGCGTATATATATATATATATATAAATATATGTGTGTGTGTGTGTGGTTGGTGCGTGTGTGTGCGTGTGTGTGTGTTTGCGCGTGTGTGTGTGTGTGTGATATGCCACTTGGCTGATATGCTTCGGGGGCACTGGCTTCTATGCCAACTGGCTGAAAGACACTTATAAGCCGCCTGATGCTGTCATGAAATTTTATTATACGTCTGGCGCAGCCAGACGTAGGATGCTCTGTCTTCCTCTCTCTCTCTCTCATAGGTTAGGTATACCTCTTTGGCGGCTGAGGCCGTCCCAACTTCTCTCCCAAAGTCTCTTAGGTTAGCTGGATTCCCCCAACTTGTTTGGGGAATTTCCCCCCTTTTTGGCACCCTGGGGAGGTTGGCACCTTGCAAAAAGGAGGGCGGCACTGGCACTCATTTGATCAACATTGCAATTGCATATGCAGTGATTATGCACTCTACCATTTTGCGGCCACACTACTATTCTTCATCACTAAATGTATTTCGCAAATCATTAAAAAAAGCACTTCATTAGCTTCTGCTAATGCATAAGATCACTACTGCCATTTTTTCCATTGTAATGAAATTCCCATTTTGTAATCAACTATTTAAAGAATGGTAATTTCATTCAGCACCTGTAATTTCGTAATCTGTTCTTTTTCTTATTTTTATCTACTCTTTTTATTTTTTTATTAAGCAGCATTTATTTTGTACTAAATATACAATAAATCATTTAATTTAAAATTATGTAACATTTTTAAAATTTTATATTGTATTTACTATTATTATTGTATTCTTACTATTATTATTATTTTTTTGGTTATCATTATTACTATTACTTGCCACTTTCACTATTTTTGTGTAATAAATAATCTAAATTCCTTTAATATTGCCTAAAAAACCTCAATGCTTCCAAGGGCATATTCAGATGGGAGTACTGTATAATGTCATAAGTTACGACTTATGACTCATGACAAATATTTAAAAAATTGTAAAATTCTGTCACTTGTATTCTTTTCTGAATAAAGTTTGAATTTGAATTTCACTTTGAATATATATATATATATATATATATATATATATATATATATACAGGTCGTCCCAAAAAAATGTATACACACTTTAAATAATTATAAAGGCAGTGTTTATTAAAACACATTTCATTTTCAAAATGTAGTAGAATCTACAGACATTATTTAATTGTTTTGTCAACGCCTGTTTTCAAACTGACGTCCGTTCTGGCCCAGGCACTGCTGATAACGCGAAGCAATGGAATCGCAAACATTACGAAACATTTCGTTTGGTATTTGTGTGCATTCTCGTTCAATGGCTGCTCTCAATTCAGCGACTGTTGCAGGTTTTATAGCGTAGACTTTGTCTTTTAAGTATCCCCATAAAAAAGTCTAGTGGTGTGAGGTCTGGTGAACGCGGAGGGTATTCTACGAAACCCCTTCGTCCAATCCACATCCACATCGTGCCAAGTACCACTCGCAATACTCCACTCTTCGGTCCGGATCATCTTCATTTATAGCATGGACTAATCTTGGAATGTAACTTTTCCATTGACAGCGCTTCAAAATGCGTTGGACAGATGATTCTGAAATTCCTACCTCACGACTCGCTTGCCGCACAGATTTTCTTGGACTTTGGTGATACGTTTCCAGTACTCTTTCTTGCTTTGTGGGGCTTGTCGATGTCCGTGGTCTTCCGGAACGCTTCTTGTGGACATTCTGAACAGTTCCATCGGCTTCAAACTTATCTCTAATTCGAGTGATGGTAAGTCGCGTTGGTGGATCTGTTTGAAACTCCCTCCTAAACTGTCTTTGCACTTCAACTGCGTTTTCACACTTCCAGTAGCATTTTAGAATGAATTTCCTTTGTTCAAAGCTTAGTCTGACTGCCATTATTAATTCTAATGGGTTTAACTTGGAAAGAAAGAAACATCAATTGAGCTATCAGCTGTTAAAGTGTGCATACATTTTTTTGGGACGCCCTGTATATATATAAAGAGAAAAAATAAAAATAATCCTAGCCAACATACAAGGCCTTAAATCAAACCATTCCACGAAAAAAGTTGTATACCTGAAAGGACTCATGCAAGAAGCCGGAGCAGACTTTGCAGGCCTCACGGAAACTCATCTAAAGGACTGCCAGGCGAACTGTGAAAATTGTGAATCCTGTATTGACAAAAAAGAAATACAAATTGACAACTATAACATCCTCCGAGCCGACAGAACAGTGAGACGTAAAGGAGGATGTGCTATTTACACACGCGAAAGGCACATAGCAGAAATGGCTATAAGTACCTCAAACAACTACGTAGAATGTGTAGCAGCAAAATTTGAAAAATTAAATATGGTACTAATTGTAATGAACAGCCAACCTCAAAATTTTCAGATTCCATTACAGAGGTAAGAAACTTAGTACAAGATCGACACTCTCCAACCCCCAATATTTTTCTCTGTGGTGATTTCAATTTCCCATTCATGAAATATAAAAGGATAGGAAAAAATATATGTATACACCAGGACAAGGCGGGCACACGAGAAGACCAGGAGCAGGTAAAAATGCTACTAACTTTAGCTGATGAATTTATGTTAACGCAAGAAATAACAGAAAACACAAAAAAAACAACTGCCTAGATTTGGTATTCACAAACAACAGTAATCTAATTGATAATGTAGAAATATCCCCAACTATGATATCAGACCACAACATTATTGAAATAACTAATATAAAGGCAACAGGAAAGGAAAGAACACGCACAACAGAAAGAAGCAAATTCGAAATTTTTAATTTTCATTCCAAAGCTATAAACTGGGAAGATGTGACATCCAGCATGGAAGTAATAGATTGGAAAACCATTTTCGAGGCCAAGACAACGGAAGAGATGCTAATGACGTTAGAGGAGAAGACGTTAGAAATTGTGGAAAAACATGTCCCAAAGATACAACAAAGAGGAAAGAGAAGCAGATTCGAAAGACAAAAGAGGGCATTGTTCCGAAAGAGAAAAAGAGTGACTGCAAAATTAAGTAATTGTGAAGATAACAACATCAGAAAAATATTAAATGATAAACTACAAGGTATCGATGTCGTCATACAGGAACTAATCGAGAAGCAAACAGAAAAAGAAGAAGATGACGCTATAGAAGCGATAAAGGCTAACTCAAAGTACTTCTATAATTTCGCAAAAAGAAAGGCGAAAAACCATGCGACTATCGGACCTTTAAAAAATGAGAACAGTGATTTATCTGATGATCTAACACAAGTATCTGAAATATAAAGAGCTCAGTATGAATCAACTTCCAGTATCCCAAAAACTGACAAATTGATATGCGATAGAAACGCGTTCCTTGAAGAAGAACCACAAGGGGAAAGTATAACGGATTTCGACTTTACGACGGATGATATTACACAAGCAATAGGGAAACTAAAAACACACTCAGCGGCAGGACCGGATAAATGGAATGCCATACTGATCAAAAACTGCAAGAATGTAATCGCTGAGCCCCTATACTGGATATGGAGACGATCATTAGACACGGGAGAAATACCGGACATCCTGAAGAGCGCGAACATAGTCCCAATATATAAAGGAGGAGATCGATCCGAGGACAAAAACTATAGGCCAGTATCGCTTACATCTCATCTCACTAAAATATTTGAAAGAATAGTTAGACAGAAAATCTATGACTTTTTAGAAACTCAGAAAAAATTCAATGATAACCAACACGGGTTTCGGTCAGGCAGATCATGCCTATCACAACTAATGGAACACTACAACAACATTATTGATTCACTTGAAAGTAATGAAAACTATGATATAAGGGGTTCCAAAAAAACTTAGCCCCTCCATTTGCAGCTTACATGTTTACTTATATCGAAATAGTTTTTAGTATTAAAATTTAGGTATTAAAATAACTCTAGCTGATAAAGTGATAATATAATGGCTTCTCAATTAATTGGTGATTCGGAGAGGCAACGTGTGATAGATCGCATACGCGCAATAACATTTCGGGAAACTCGTGATGCTGGAGCCACCTTTATAGCACGTTCATGGGTTGCCAAAAAGTTGCGAAGAAGTGAGGACTTCGTCAAAAGAAATTGGAATAAAACTTTGGATGAATGTGAAATGGATACAACCAAATCTGGGCGTCCAAATTTGCCACTCTCTCAGGAAACAAAGGACATCAATGAAAGTGGTACGCGTAAGCGGAAAAACAACTGTGCTAAACTTTCTAGAGAGATCGAAGTGTTGAGAGGAACGATCGTTAGTGGTGAGATCATTCGACTGTACAGTCATAGGCAAGGTTTAAAGCCTTGGCATGAACTTCCAAAGCCAAGAAAAACTGAACTTAACATCGATAACAGAATGTGGTTTGCCCATTATCTTCAAGATTGGGATGTGGATGATTTCATGCATTTAGCTGTCTCCGATGAATTTTTTGTTTTCGTAACACGTCGGCCAAACTACCAAAATGATCGAGTGTGGGCTACAACACCTGATGAAATCGATGACAATGAGCATTATCACGAATTATTAAAAAGTCCAGACTGTGTTGGTGTGTTTGTTTTGTTCACTGCAAAGAAGCTCATATGGGTGCTGAAGCCAAATGGTCAGAGTTGGGATGGACAGTATTTTCGTGATATTATTCTATCCCAGCATGTCATTCCTTTTCTAAGAAACCCAAGCAATGTTATGGATGTCGATCAGGTTACACTTCTGCACGATAAGCCCCCTGCTTTAAGGCATTACCCACTCAACAATTGTTGCGGAACCATGAGATCAATTTCTTTGGAAATGAAGAATGGCCAGGAAATTCTCCTGACCTGAACGTCTGTGAACACATTGGATCAGTTATAAAGGACAAGGTTGAATGTCTCTTGTTTCAAGAACCTGCAGCAAATCGATTTTCGAAGGATACAATGATGCAACACATTGAAACTGTTATAGCAAATTTGCGTAACGATCAAGATCTATTCACGTCACTTTTGGCCAGCTACCCAAAGCGAATTCAGACTGTCTTGGAAGCCAATGGCGGGAACACCAAGTTTTAATTGTTTCTCATTAAATGCAGGATTAAATTATCTTTTGTAAGAGCGGGGGGGTTAAGGTTTATTGGAGCCCCGTACTATACACAGACTTTGCTAAAGCGTTCGACAAGTGTGACCACGGAATCATAATACATAAACTGAAATATATGGGAATAACAGGAAAAGTAGGGAAATGGATATATAATTTCTTTAGTGAGCGGAGGCAAGTCGTTACAGTACAAGGAGTATCTTTATCAGAATCAGAGGTCCTCAGCTCGGTACCACAAGGAACAGTATTACCTCCACTACTCTTCGTAATCATGCTAACTGATATAGTTGAGGACGTTACCAGAGACAGCGGAGTAACATCCTTTGCAGATGACACAAATATCAGTAGAAAAATAAGAAACCCGGAAGACATAGGATCTCTACAAACTGACATAAACAAAATCTACAAGTGGACGGAAGACAACAATATGAAGTTTAACAACGAGAAATTTCAGCTATTACGGTACGGAAAAAAAGAATTCCTAAAATCCATGGAATATTATACCCCAAATGGACAGGAAATTCAGAGAAATTTCAGAGCAAAAGATTTAGGGGTTGTAGTGACAGATGATGCGAAATTTGAAACACAAAATAAGATAGCAGTAAACAGAGCAAAGAGAATAACGGGTCAGATATTGAGAACCTTTAAACGAAGGGATAGGAATGTAATGATGCCTCCACTGAAAACCCTGATAATACTCAAATTGGAATACTGCTCGGTCCTAACATCCCCATATAAAAAAGAAGACATTAGACAGCTGGAGGGGATCCAAAGAAGCTTCACAGCCAAGATCAATGGGTGCAAAGAACTAAATTACTGGGAAAGGTTACGAGAACTAGACCTATATTCACTGGAAAGGAGAAGGGAGAGATACACCATTATTTACACATGGAAAATAATGGAGAAACTAGTCCCTAATCTTACTCTGAATCCCATAACTCCCCAAACAACGGTGGAAAATAAAAGCGGTAGACTGTGTCGTATTCCCAAATTGAAGGCGAGACAGGGAACATCCTTAACCCTGAAAGAAAATAGTTTTGTAGCGAGAGGACCAAAACTGTTTAATCAGTTGCCCAAAGACCTAAGAAACACGAAGGGAGTTGCAGTGGAAATCTTCAAAAGAAGACTAGACGCCTGGTTCAGAACAATCCCCGATGAGCCGGGCGTACCTGGCTATTTGAGGTGGAGAGCGCAAGAATCCAACTCACTACTTCACCAGGCCAACTCGAGAGGAGGGGCGACAAGCTTGACCTTCGCGAAATGAGAAATCATCGCGCGGAACCTTTGTAAGGTTGTAAGGTATATATATATATATATATATTATATATAATATATATATATATATATATATATATATAGATATATACAGACCTCGTCTTACTATGAACTTTTCTTCCTTTACCTCTTTAGTTTCAAACGAAATTTAATTTCGACTCTGACTAATAGAGCTTTCACTATCTGTTCAGATTACCTTAAACTACACGATGAACTAAATTTCATTCGAAAACTCCTTACAAAGAATAATTTCCCATCTAGATTGGTGGAGACTACAATTGGCAGAACCATAAATAGACTAATAAACCCTACAACTAGAGACGTAATTACAGTTCCGAAAGATATCGTGTATTTCACTTTGCCTTATATGGGAACCTCAAGTTTTAACATTAGAAACAAACTTTTAAAATTGCTCAAGGAATTCTACCCACAACTATGTATAAAAATTATATTCACCCCGTCTAAATCGATTTATCACATATTTAAATACAGGGATGTTATTCCTACACTGCTTAAGTCATCCATAGTTTACTAATACAAGTGTGACCACTGTATGGGGTCATATATAGTTAAACTAAAAGACACATAAAATCCCATATTTACGAACATCTCGGTAAATCGGTCCGTACAAATTTACCTCTTGGCAAACCACCTACAGTAATTCTCTCATACGTGACCATTCACACAACAATAACCACCTAATTTCACAGGCTAGTTTCGGCGTACTTGCTGCCGGAAGCTCTGACCTTAAGCTTAAAATTATGGAATCTTTGTTCATTTATAAATTAAAACCAGACCTTAATTCTGATGAATCATCGGTAGATCTGCTATGTTTTAGTTAAGGTATTTGTTTATTTAATTTATTTACCTTTTAGTTTTAATGCTTTTATGTTTTTCCTAGCTACTTTTTATAATTGTAACTTTTAATTTCCATCTATTTACCTTTTAGTTTTAACGCTTTTACATTTTCTTAGCTACTTTATAATGGCAACTTTGTTACTTTAAATAGTTATAAAGCAACTTACAATTGCAATTTGTATTTTCTATGTGAATTGGCCTTTTATTGTTTTAGCCCTGAAGATGGCGTTGGTGCATTCCGAAACGTTGGTACTGATTAAACCTTGAAGGATGTTTATTTTTTCTCTGGTGTTACTGTTTATTACTATTATATATATATATATATATATATATATATATATATATACAGGGTGGCGCAAAATTCAGGAACCATAGGCACATTTTAATAATTTGTGTTTTAATATGTGTTTTGCTCTTTTCAGACTTCTTGTTGAACCTATGGCACAGAAATTGACAATAGATGAACGGGTGGAGATAGTTTTAATGTGTGCAAGGCGTGGTAACACAGCGATCAGTTGCTACTGCTTTTAATGACAAACACCCTGAGAGGCAGCCAGTTGTTCAGGCATCAGTTGGAAAACTGTTCACTCGCTTCAAAGAAACAGGAAGTGTTCATGATCGGCCGCGTAGTGGCCGGCCAAAAAGTTCAACCGATGCAGCAACATCCCTAACGATCCTCAATCACCTCGAAAAAAACCACGTAAGTCCTTAAGAAAGTTATCCCGGGAAACGGGTGACTCCAGAAGATCCATTCAACGAATTCTTACAAGAAGTCGTTTCCACCCATACAAAGTCCAACTCGTTCAGGAACTGCACGGTGACGACACAGACCGTCGTGTAGAGTTTTGCCAGTGGTTTCTACAACAAGAGTTCTGCCAGTGGTTTCTACAACGTCGACAGCTTCAACGAAGGATCATGTTCAGCGACGAAGCGATATTTCACCTCAGCAGTCGTGTCAATAGGCATAATGCAAGCTATTGGGCCAATGAGAACCCCCACTGGATAGAGGAAGGACATGTGCAATTCGATCCACGAATTATGGTGTGGGCTGTGCTCTGGGGGGATCAGTTAATTGGTCCGTACTTTTTCGACGGCAATGTAACAGGTGAAACATATCTGCATATGCTGCAAACATTTCTAATGCCCACACTGGACGACATTCCATTGGCAGAATGGGCGGAGATGTGATTTCAGCAGGATGGTGCACCACCACATTTCGTAACCATTGTCCGGAGCTCTTTAGATGAAACATTCCCAAGCAAGTGGATCGGACGGCGAGGGCCCGTCGAATGGCCACCTTGGTCTCCAGACCTCAAGCCTCTTGCCTTTTTCTTGTGGGTTCGTCTCAAGTCGGTAGTCAATGCTGATCAACCCAGAACCATACGTTCTCTAAAGGATGAAATCACATCTGAGTGTGCCAGAATCAATACCAATGTGTTAAGGAATGTTCAAACATCATGCATTCAACGCGTCAGAAAGTGTTTCCAAGTGGAATGCTACCAATTCTAACATTTATTATAATTTAATAAAATGTGCCTATGGTTCCTGACTTTTGCGCAACCCTGCATATCTCTCTCTCTCTCTCTCTCTCTCTCTCTCTATATATATATATATAAAAAATGTATACACACTTTAAATAATTATAAAGGCAGTGTTTATTAAAATACATTTCATTTTCAAAATGTAATAGAACTACAGACATTGTTTAATTGTTTTGTCAACGCCTGTTTTCAAACTGACGTCCGTTCTGGTCCAGGCACTGCTGATAACGCGAAGCAATGGAATCGCAAACATCACGAAACATTTCGTTTGGTATTTGTGTGCATTCTCGTTCAATGGCTGCTCTCAATTCAGCGACTGTTGCAGGTTTTATAGCGTAGACTTTGTCTTTTAAGTATCCCCATAAAAAAAGTCTAGTGGTGTGAGGTCTGGTGAACGCGGAGGGTATTCTACGAAACCCCTTCGTCCAATCCACATCCACATCGTGCCAAGTACCACTCGCAATACTCCACTCTTCGGTCCGGATCATCTTCATTAATAGCATGGACTAATCTTGGAATGTAACTTTTCCATTGACAGCGCTTCAAAATGCGTTGGACACACGATTCTGAAATTCCTACCTCACGACTCGCTTGCCGCACAGATTTTCTTGGACTTTGGTGATACGTTTCCAGTACTCTTTCTTGCTTTGTGGGGCTTGTCGATGTCCGTGGTCTTCCGGAACGCTTCTTGTGGACATTCTGAACAGTTCCATCGGCTTCAAACTTATCTCTAATTCGAGTGATGGTAAGTCGCGTTGGTGGATCTGTTTGAAACTCCCTCCTAAACTGTCTTTGCACTTCAACTGCGTTTTCACACTTCCAGTAGCATTTTAGAATGAATTTCCTTTGTTCAAAGCTTAGTCTGACTGCCATTATTAATTCTAATGGGTTTAACTTGGAAAGAAAGAAACATCAATTGAGCTATCAGCTGTTAAAGTGTGTATACATTTTTTTGCGACGCCCTATATATATATATATATGAGGTCTGTTCAAAAGGTATCCGGACAGGGTGTTTATTTTTAGAACAAGGTTATGACTGTACTGAACATGTTTCTGCATGTTCAGACAAGTTGACTGATAGGGTTGCACTTCACTGTGAGCGTCAGCCGATAAAGTTAAACGTGTTTTGTTTCGGTGCGATTTCTTACGATGTTGGAAGGTGTTGAAGATTGAAAGTGTTCTGCACCATGAATATGCTCCACAGGGAAAACAATCAACAAGGAATTTTACATTGTAGTTTTGAGACGTCTACGTGAAGCAGTTCGAAGGAAACGGCCGCAGAAGTGAGAGTCCGGAGACTGGATGATTCATCACGATAACATGCCATCTCACTCGTCACAACTTGTCCAGCAATATTTGGCCAAAGACGCTACTCCCCAAGTACAGCAGCCTCCAAATTCGCCGGATTTGGCTCCATGCAACTTTTTTTGGTTTCCGAAGCTGAAACAAACCCTGAAATGACACCGATTCGATGATGTTGAGACCACTAAAAGAAATTCGACAAAGCAGCTTTTGGTCATTCCGAAAAGTGCTTTCGAAAAATGTTTTCAACAGTGCTTTGAAGGAGATTAAGCCTCAAACCCTGAAGTACCATATTCTCTCTATAACCGCATTAGTTCGGATACTTTTTAAACAAACCTCGTGTGTGTGTGTGTGCGTTTGTGTTTGTGTATATATATTATATATATATATATATATATATATATATATATATATATATATATATATATATATATATATATATATATACAGGGTGTCCCATAAGTCCGGCATCATAGGAGAAATTCATATTTTTCTATTTCTACAAACCATAATTTATGCTCAGGATGCCAATTTCCAGTCCACCATTCTGTTCAGTGACGAGGCTGTTTTTGTATGGAAATGGTGAGGTAAATCGACAGAACACCCGCTACTGGTCTCAAAACAACCCTCACTGGTATACCTCTTCAAACGAACAAGGTGCATCTCGGGTGATGGTATGGTGTGGCATTTGGAAGGATCACATCATAGGCCCCCCTCTTTTTCGATGAACATGTCATTGGAGGCACCTACCTACGTACGCTCAAGGAAGAAGCATTTCCCAGTGTGTTCAACGAAGAAGGAAATTTCCCAACATGGTTCCAGCAAGACGGCGCTCCTGCACATAACAGCACCCAAGTAAGGGAATACCTGTACAAACAATTCCCTGGTCATTGGATAGGACGTCGAGGGCCTGTGGAATGGCCAGCTAGAAGCCCGGATCTCACGCCACTAGATTTTTATATCTGGGGCCACTTGAAAGCGCTGGTATACGCAGAGAAAATTAGGAGTGTTGAACATTTGTGGCAGCGCATTAATGGGGCATGTAACACCATTACTCCTGACATCATTCACTGTGTGCTTGCTGACTGGGTATCACGTCTGAATTTGTGTATTGAATACAATGGTGGACATATTGAGCATGTTCTGTAAATAAAAGCTTTTGTTTTGCCTTTTTTTATTATTTTTCCTATGATGCCGGACTTATGGGACACTAGGCCTGTTCAAAAATCAACTTTTTCTTATTTTCATAGGTTTCTGTACATTTTCCCATGCTTTTTGACCTGAAAAAGCCGAAAATCACAACTATTTTGACCTAGGATGTTGGGAAGCATTGCCGCATGGAGCTTTAATTTTTCTGCCTTGAAATCGGCGAAAGCGCCAATTTCGGGGTCCCTTGAATTATGTTTTGCACTTTAACTTTTGATCTAAACAAGATAGAGCAACAAATTAGGTATCAAATGAAAGAGCATAAAATTAATAAATAATAATAATAATAATAATAATAATAAATAAATAATAATTAATAATAATAATAATAATAATAATAATTATCTATCATTTTTCAGGAAACAACAGAAACTCAATCAGAATCTAGAAAACCATCTACAAGTTACAACTTCACAATGGCATTAAGCAAGGAGCTGAGGGAGCTCCGTGGGCGCACAGTTGATATCTCAGAACCTCCACGTACTGTCCACAGGCAGGTGTCAACTGGGCCATCTACCAGATCTCTCACTGAAACTTTCCTGGTTGGATACCCTTCAGCTTTTATCAATGGTTCCCAGCTTCCCACCAACAGACAGGCGTTCCAGTATTTCCTTAATCTTCAGAATTTACCGGAAAATGCAGGGAGGCCCATGGTTCAAGACCTTGCATATGAAACAGTTGAATCTATCATCCCATTCTGGCAGATGGCTAGGATCAAGACAATGACCAAGTACAACGCAATGAAGCTCTTCATGAAACTACATGAGAAACATCGTGCTCTGGTGAAAAGCAAAGGAAGAGCAAGTAACCCTGGAGGAAAAAGAGGAGCATTTGTGCTGGAATTAGACAGCCTGTTCGATATAGGAGCTCCAGATGCAATCCAGGAAATACAGAACAACAGACTGTTATCCAGAGAGAAGAAAGATGAGGATATCAGGTTCTACGAAGACCAAAAGACTGAGAGGAAAGGTCATATGTCTGGTCATGACAAGATTTTTGAGACAAGATCCCTGCAGCAAGCAGCGAGGAATGAAAGACTGCAGCATAGACAAGAACAAGGTAAAACTAATTACTTTGAACGTCACAAAAAGTTTTAAGTTTTACTCCATTGCGATATTTAGCATGTACTTAACAATTACTGTCTTAACATGTTGTACTATTTTACAGCTGCAGCAGAACAAGAGGCAGTTGTTCATGTGGATGACATTACCTGGGGTGACTCAACTGACAACGACGCTAACACAGAGGACATGGATTACCATCAGCCTCGTCCTGGATGTTCTCACCATCAAGACACTGTGACTAGTGTGACTTTGACGTTTCCAAGGAAGGTCATGGAATGTGATGTCATCTGCAATACAGCTGATCGTCTTGGTTTATCAGACAATCAAGTTTCTGCCATGGTTTCTGCCACCTTGAAAGCTGAGGGGCTGATCTGGATAACTTCGTCATCTCAACCTCAACAACACGTCGCAACAGAATGCTGTCCAGGTATAATATCAGCCAGAGTCACATGTCCAAGTTTTGTGAAAACCCCACAGTACGCTGCCTTACACTGGGATGGAAAGTTGCTCAAAGATGTCTTGGGCAGTGAACCTGGAAGTACCTCAGAGACTTTAGCTGTGCTAGTGTCTGGTCCACCTTCATACACTGAAGGAAAGTTATTGGGAGTACCTGTCATCGACAATTCTTCTGGCACAGCTCAGGCTGAGGCTTCAATGGATTACTGGAGACATGGGAACTTACGGATAATGTTACTGCCCTTGTTTTTGACACTACATCCAGTAACAGTGGAGTTCACAGAGGAGCTGCCAAACTGCTAGAGAAAATGCTGAACAAAAAGGTGTTTTATCTGGCCTGTCGACATCACATCCTGGAAATCCTAGTAGGAGCAGTTTGGGAGAAGCTGTTTGGGAAGGTGAAGGGGCCAGATAATCCCTGGTTTGAGCATCTGAAGGATGTTTGGACGGACTTGTCCAAGGAAAACCCAAAGATGCTGGCTATCAACAGCAAATGGCTGAAGGAAAAGAAGAAGAACAGTGAAGAAATACTCCAAGACATTCTAACAGCAGAAAGGCTTCCAAGAGCCGACTACAGGGAAATGGCTGAACTGACAGTCATTGTTCTTGGAGGAACGCCTCCTCGAGGTATTCACTGGAGTCGACCAGGCGCCATTCATCAGGCCAGATGGATGGCCAGAAACCTGTACTCCATGAAAATGCTGATATTTGCAGATCAACTTGAGTACGACGAAGACACTGTATCAAAGCTGGAAAGACTCAACACCTTCCTTGCGCTGTTCTACACTCCTCCTGTATGGATGATGTCAATGTCTGCTGCAGATGCTCCCGTGAATGATCTAAGTCTAATCCAGGACATGTTGAAGTACAAGAAAACTGACCCAGAGCTTGCTGATGCAGTACTTAATAAGATGGAAAACCACAAATGGTACCTGACGCAGGAAGTCGTGCCATTTGCCCTGTTCAGCAGTAGATTGAGTGACACATTGAAGCAGACATTGCTGCCCAGTTACATGCCACTGAGAAGCCAGACAGCTTCAGAACAGGAAAGCCTCTATTCCAGAGAGTCACAGCTAAGACCACCCTGGTTGATCTCATTGGCCCAGAATCACATTTCCTGCTGGACACACTGAACATTGGATCCGAGTGGCTTCTGGAACCTGTCACGTCTTGGCCACAGAATGAGGACTACAGAAAAGCGTTGGACTATGTTAAGAATCTGAAAGCGGTGAATGACATTGCTGAACGTGGTGTCAAGATGATGAGCGACTTTGCAAATGTCATAACAACAGATGCCAAGCAAAGGGACTATCTCCTTCAAGCTGTGGAGTTCAACAGACGCCGCTTTGACAGCTTCAAGAAACAAACTCTCAACAACTGACTGTGTAAATGTCATTATGAAATTAATCATCATGTAATGCTTTCACTTCTTGATCGATTAGACTTGTGACAAAATGTTAATCTCAAATTTGTGTCATGAATAAGGCGCCTTGTCTGCCTTGAGTGTGAGAAAACGAATTTTGTGATATTTCTGAAACTTTGTATGTACCAATGTGCCATTTCTTGTTCCAAGACTATCATAATTGTATAAGTTAGAAAGAGGATTAAAAACACTTTAATTTGGTGCCTATTTTGTTGCTCTATCTTGTTTAGATAAAAAGTTATAGTGCAAAACATGATTCAAGGGACCCCGGAACTGGTGCTTTTGGCCGATTTCAAGGCAGAAAACTTAAAGCTCCATGCGGCAATGCTTCCCAGCAACCTAGGTCAAAATGGTTGTGATTTTCGGCCTTTCCAGGTCAAAAAGCATGGGAAAAAGTACAGAAACCTATGAAAATAAGGAAAAGTTGATTTTTGAACAGGGCTAATGGGACAACCTGTATATACATATATATATATATATATATATATATACATATATATATATATATCGAGTCCGCAAAAAAAAAGGAGCATGACGAAAATTGCTCTCACGCCCGCATTTATTGCCGGACCCTTAAATGTTATATATCTAGCTAAAGATAAAAGAGCCCAGAGTTGTATAAAACAAATTTCATCAAAATCGGTCATAAAATAAAGATTTAATGGCCACAAACGTGCAATGACTAAAAAAAGTGAATTTCCGCGTAAAAATTTAATGTTTTTCTCATTTTAAATTATTGTTTTCAGATGCCTAAATAATTTTAATCAATAAAAATGATAATATGCCCTTTTCTAAAGAAGATAAAATATTAATAAACATTATAGACTTGATAAAAATTATGGCGCAATAAAATTATTACAAGGGTCCGCAAAAAAAAAAGGAGCATGACGAAAATGTTTACTGTACATTTATTTTTACACATAATGACAAATAACTTATTTTAGGCAAATAAGCAACAAATAAACTAAGTTAGTTCCAAATTTCATGTCAATACGTCAAAAATTAAAGAAAATATAAAAGTGTTACTACAACATGTCATATAATTTTACAATTTCCAAAGAAAACGAAATTATAAGACTAAAAAAATTGTTCGATATGTAATAATTTGTAATAATATGTAATAATTACTCTTGTAATAATTTTATTGCGCCATAATTTTTATCAAGTCTATAATGTTTTATTAATATTTTATCTTCTTTAGAAAAGGGCATATTATCATTTTTATTGATTAAAATTATTTAGGCATCTGAAAACAATAATTTAAAATGAGAAAAACATTAAATTTTTACGCGGAAATTCACTTTTTTTAGTCATTGCACGTTTGTGGCCATAAAATCTTTATTTTATGACCGATTTTGATGAAATTTGTTTTATACAACTCTGGACTCTTTTATCTTTAGCTAGATATATAACATTTAAGGGTCCGGCAACAAATGCGGGCATGAGAGCAATTTTCGTCATGCTCCTTTTTTTTTTGCGGACCCGATATATATATATATATATATATATATATATATACACACACACATATATTATATATATATATATATATATATATATATATGTATATATATATATATATACATAATATATATATATATATATATATACATATATATACATATATATATATATATATATATATATACATATATATATACCAGTGGCGATTTCTTAATGAATGCAACGCATGCAATGCATGCGCGTTAAATATGTTCTCTTTTCAGATGTAAGTAAAGATTATAATTGACAAAAATAATTTTCAGAAACTAAAAATAGGCTAAGGCTTCAATCACGCATGTACTGGCTATTGGGCGGTGTAAACAAAATTATGTCTTATTTCATTAGACAATTAAGAACATTTTTCTGTACACAGATCGAAATACTTGTAGCTAAAGCATTCACTAATTCAGTCTGGGTACAGAAAAATGTTCTTAATTGTCTAGTGAAATAAGACATGATTTTGTTTACACCGCCTTGCCTTGGGCAATTTTTTAAGGAGACTTCTCACTCTCCATAAGATATTTTTTTGAGCCTCATAGCTAAATTCAAAAGGCAATATGTTTTAAAATATGCTTAGAAAATTTACTTAATATTTTTACTAAAAATAATTAAAAAGCTTTGTTCTGATTTTTTTTTAATTAATGAAACTAATACGGCATGCATTCAGTTTTATAGGTGCATTCAAATTCTGTTAGTCGTGGATATGACGATTTAAACAATTTACATACTGCAATTTCTCGCCATGAAAAATCTCTTGCTCACATAAATGCATTTGTTGATCTTAAAACATTTGGAAAGTCAGAAAGAATTGATTTAATACTCGACAAGCAGAAATCAGTTGCCATTTCCAGACATAACGAAGAAGTTAATAAGAATCGAGAAATTTTGAAACGTTTGATTAGGATAACATGTTTTTTAGGTATGCAAGAATTAGCATTTCGCGGTCACAATGAAGAAGAAAACGCTGACAATAGGGGTAACTATATCGAATTGGTATTTTGTATGGGAGAATTCGATGAAAAGCTTCAAAACCATTTAAAAACTGCGACTGTTTTTAAGGGAACATCATCTGCTATTCAGAATGACATAATTCAATATATTAGTGCAGTTATGTTAGAACAAATAAAACGTGAGCTTATCGACTGCATGTATGTGGCGATTTTATTAGATGAAACATCTGATGTCAGCTGTTTTTCTCAACTCTCTACTGTTGTTCGTTATGTTAATAAACATGGAGAGATTTGTGAACGATTTATAAAATTCAATGACGTCAGCAATGATAGAAGTGCAGGAGCGATTTCTGATTTATCTATAAGGCAACTAGGTGAACTGGGCTGTTTGAAAAAATTAGTTGCTCAAACCTACGACGGTGCTGCTGTTATGGGGAGCGATCTTAATGGAGTACAAACAAAGATTAGAGAAACTGTACCAGAGGCTATTTTTCTTCACTGCTACGCCCATAAACTTAACCTTGTTTTATCCCAAGCTGTCGCTGAAATTTCCGAATGTAATAATTTTTTTTCAGTATTAGGAAGTTTGTCATCATTTTTCAGCAGTTCAACTAAGCGAACTTCAATGCTTGACAAAGTTGTTGGAAAGCGTTTCCCTAAACTGGCTCCAACGCGGTGGAACTATTCATCTCGTCTAGTTGAAAGAGTTAAGGAAAATAAAGAAGATATAATAGATCTTTTAAAAAGCATTCTTGAAAACCCAAAGAAATTTGATGAAAAAACAAAAAATAGTGCACGCGGATTGCTTGCTGGTATCGATACTTTCGATTTTAATTTTTTATTAGAAGTATTTTCTTCAATTTTTCCTTTTACTGAATATCTATTTAATGTGCTGCAAACAAAATCTATGGATATTGTGTATAGCTCAATCACCGTTGAAAGCACTATGAAAAAAATCAAACAAATAAGGGATACAAAATTTGCAGATATGTGGGACTTGATAACAGAAAGATGTGGTGAACCTGTATGTAAAAGGAAACAGAGTCTTTCTCCACAAGAGAAGTATAGTCAACTATTTCATGAAATATTCGATAATATACTTCTTCAAATGAAAGAGCGTTTCAGTTCAATGGAAAAATTGGAATTCATTGAGCTTTTAGATTGCAAAAAATTTGAGTTCTATGATGTTACTTTCCCAGAGAGAGCTTTTGAATCTTTGAAAAGAAGCTACAATTCATTTTTTGAGTTTCCTCGTATCCGTTCTGAATTGTGTGTTTTATATTCGCACAAATCTTTTGCCAAAAAGAATGTTGCTGAGCTCCTAAAATATCTACTGGAAAGCGAAATGCACAAAGGTCTTAAGGAAATATATAAATTGACGAATTTGATTCTAACTATACCAATATCGACAGCAAGTGTTGAGCGATCATTTTCTGCGCTTAAAAGAATTAAAAGTTATTTACGGAGTTCCCAAAGTGAAGAAAGGCTATCTAATCTTGCCTTAATTTCAATTGAAAAAAATTTCATCAAGAAGCTTATGGAGAATCGAGAGTACTTTTACAATTTGGTCATCGAAGAATTTTGTAGGAAAACTAGGAGAGCAGAATTTCAATTCAAATAATGCTTCACAATTATTTAAGGTAAATTTTAAATTTGTATCTTTTTCTTTAGATCAATTCGGTAACTACTATATATAAATATGTCTAATTTTTTGTTCGCATATTTAAGCCTAACATTAAATGAACTTTCCTTCAAAGAGGTCCCCAAAAGTTTGTAAAACACCTTTAATTTGCTAAGTTCTATGTAAACAATATGCAAAGTTTGGGCAAGAGGGTTAGGCGGATGTTTTTCTTCCATTCCATAACATTGCATGCCTGAACAAAAATGTCACGAGTCGCCACTGATATATACATATATATATACACACACACACACATATATATATTATATATATATATATACAGGGGTGTGCTGCCAATTTCTTAACAACCGGTTCTGATACAGATAGGGGTGTAAATCGGCGAGCGCCAATGGCACGAGTCATTAAGCTATGGGGTCTTGGGTGAGCGGTAGCAATCCCAGCGGGGTCTGGGGCGGAGCCCCGGAAGCCAACGCATTTTAGCTTTTCCAAACAACGTTTTGTAACATTTTAGCGGAAATTATTTAAAATTCTTTATACTCACTAATGACATAATTATGTAAAATAAACTAATTTTTCATCAAAAAATAAATAAATATTGAAACGACCACTGCTTGTGATACTACCTATATTTTTCTTTAAAATCCTGAAAAAAATGAAAAAAAATTTAAATATAAATAAATTTCTACTGACTGTTAAATATTTGTTAAAAACAAACAAACGGTTCTGTGATCCAATCAAAATTTAACAACCGGTTCGGGCAAATCGGACCGAAATAAAGGGAAATAAAGGAGAAATAATAACGTTATAAATCACGTCACAATAGCATATATATATATATATATATGCGGTATATATTCTTTTAATATAGAATAAAATCTCTCATATGTTTGTGCAGAACTGAAACAATTAAATGGTTGACATAAATTACCTCTTCTGAAGATCCGACAAGGAAACACCGTTTGAGCATTAAAGAGAACAGGCGCATCTCTGCAACTAGAATAAATCGGAAAATAATGTGAGGAAATGAAAAGGATCGAAGAACCCTACACAACAATTCATATACAAGAAGGAAATTACGGTTTGGGATTCCGAGGTTTTGGAGACCTCTTCCTTTTATTGGATTTTGTTTATTTTTTAAGAAAAGATGGTGTTGTATGAAAAGGTGTATTTTCTGTACGTAAATAAGGACGATGCATACTAAATTATATTTCCACTGAAAATACAAGTATTGTGTATGAATTAGGTTCATAAAATAGTGGAGATTTTATTCTTATGCTTCTTTATACTCTATGAAAACGCTTTTTTAAATAAACAAATTGCAATTTGTTGAACAAAACATAGGGTGACAACAAAAGTAAATAGGCACATTTTTTTCCAAAAAAAATTTATTTGATTATAAAAACTAAATATGAACCAACACGCGTCCTTTCGAAAACCGAATTAGATCAAGCGAATTAGAAGCAGACGACAAAATTGTAAAGGAGTCCTGGGGGCACGGGTGGTCCTGGGTCTCTGAATGATGCCGAATAGCAGAGGATTCAGGAGTGGAAAGAGGGCGAGAAGTTCGATAAAAAAGACCCAAATGCTTTGAAATCATACGTTTTGACTACAGGCCAGTCTGCCCTACATAGCGGCTTTGGCAGGTCGCACATGTATATAGATAAGTTACAAAGATTCTCGAAAACACGGGGAGGTGATCTTTATGGCGAAAAAAGGATTGCATTGAATTAGAATTAAAATTAATAATTATGAAATCGTATTGAGGGAAGTGTCTGTCCAAAATTGAATGGACATCTTCATTAAAATTAAAAGTTAGTTGGTCTAAAAAAGGAAGCTTAAGATGAACCTTCTGTTTTGAAACAGTGGGCTGAATTATTTTAGGCGAATATAGGTTATTTAAAAATTTTGAAATAAATGTCTCAGTTGTTAAAGTGCAATAAAAATTATAGTTAAAAAGTCTCTTGAGATAGTAAATTTCTAAGTTAAATGAAGACCAACTTGAACAGAGGTGATAGGCTCTAAAAATACGACTTTTATTACTAGCTAGTTTAAAACTAAGCGGGATATTACTGAAAAAATGAGTACCGAGTACTTCCATTTTTCCCAGGCTTTTTAGACATTGCTAATGTACTTAAACTTTTGAATATTAATGGAGTATTTTCATATGACAATATTGTGAAAAATATCAGTAAAAAATAGTCCAATCAATAATTCAGTCATTATCTATAAAATTGGTTGTAAACAATGTGATTCCTTTTATACTGGACAAACGGGAAAGGATTTGCACAGGCGTATAAAACAGCATCAATATTCCGTTAGAACGGGACAGTCGTCCACTGCCCTTTTTGTCCATTTGTCAGAGTTATCCCACTGTATTGATTGGAATAATGCCTCACTTTTGTTTCACTCAAGCAACATTGTTAATAGAAATATTCTTGAGTCTGCCATTATTCAACTTACAAATAATTTCAAAAATAGCAGCTGTATGACCGCAAAATGGGAGAGTGCAATTGCAATGTTGCATATATTGATCAATGTTGCAAGACCCCCTCTCCTTGTTACAAGAACCTCTCCCCCCTTGTTGCAACCCCACCCCCCCAGGGTGCCAAAAAAAAGGAAGAAAAAAAAGGAAAATAAAGAGGCAAGGAGGATCCCCCCCAGCTGCGACAAGCTAGTGGGAATGAACCTAACCTAAGAGAGAGAGAGAGAGAGAAAAGAGGAGAGAGACCATCCTTCGCCTGGCCCCGCCAGACGTATAATAAAGTTCTTGGCCTTTGCACTTGGCTTAGAAGGTCCTAATCCGTCAGTTGACTTAATCACCCAGTCGGCTTAATCAGCCTCAGAAGGCGTAAATGGCTTGGTCAGGTGTATATTATTAGGTTTGAATTGCCAGATTGCACTATTTCGTATTTTCCAGTATTTTCCCAGAAGAGTTCCTTGTTCCATGCAAGGCCTGTGTGTATCATATATATATATATATATATATATATATATATATATATATATATATACGTACAGTATATATATATATATATATATATATATGTTTTTTCGTACTTTCTGCAGTAATATATATAAGGACAGCAACTCTGGGTGAATTATAAAAAGGTTCTGACAGAACCCTAATTTTGCTGTACAACAGGTCTTTTAGACTCCTACATAAATTACCCCCGAGAGGCTCTGCTTCGCAAATGTTTGCTACCCGCAATGTCCCGAGCTTCTCGGAGGTAACAAGACGTGACGTGCTCAGTACAGTCTAATGCAAAGAATTAAAAAATCAACCAACCCGATTATCCAAGCTATCCATGAGTCCCGCCGTTTATCCTCTAAGCTATGGACTTCTTGGTACGAAAACGTCTGTCTGTAGCTCCATTTAACTCCGACATTACTGTATTATTTCTAATCAATTGTATATATTTTTATCCTCAGTATGTGAACTGTCATTGTATTAATAATATTTGTCATATGGACTATAGTCTGCCAATAAACCTTTTCATATAAACCTTATAATATTCCACACAATTCATCCGGATAAACCGAATAACACTCAATTTGAACATTTATTTTCTTCATAACAAATAAAAAATAATCTCGTATTGTAACGAATTTTTGTTACACCCTGTACAAATAGGAATGGGTAAGGGAAGGAACTTTTTTTAAGGCGTCTTTCGGAGAAACAGTATTCAATACCCAGTCATAAAAAAAAGCAAGGAGTTGCACAAGGTTATTCTCCAACCAACAGCACGAAAATAATTTAGGATCTCGAAATTTTCAGTACATTTTCCACGCATTTTTCTTTGGAGAACATTTTTCGCAGTTGTACTTATCATATTCTTCATTATAGATCTCGCAGTACAAAAAACATGCTCACGAATTCTTTGCTTAAAATGACTAACATTTCAAGTTGCATGAGAAAAAAAGTCTCTTCCTACGCAAAGTAACCAGCGAACAATACCTGGCTTTTAAGTTCTTCGCATGAGGAGACATCGTTCGGGAATTTGGTTTCTTGAAGAGTCTGCGTGAATATCCGAAGGGCTCCGCTGATCTCCTGAGTGTTCGCGCTGAATTTCTCCACCGCCTGTAATTTATGAAGAGAGCGTTACACATTTGCGGGATTATAGTTGATTTACAGAGAATTTAACAGGGAAATCTTTCAACTATTAACTTCATTAACTGTTTATACACATAATTCCAAGGCAGTGTGTTACCAAATTAATTTTAACGTTAGAAGAACTTAATTTTTTTTAAATAATCTATATACTTACGGCGTCATCTTATTTCAAATAAAATTATCTTCTCGGCTCTAGGGAATATATATACAAATTTATTAAAGTATTTCAAAGCAAACAGGTTTGGCCGAATGGTAGAAAATGCAGAACGCAACATTAATTAAAAAATTGTGGTATTAAATTTATTAAAGTGAACAGAAGTATGAAAATAAAAATTTGGTCGGGACGTTGGGTTGGACATAAAAGACAGGTTAATCATGTAATGTTGGTAAACAACCGGCAACAAAAAAAAACAGATTAGTCTATTTATATATAAACTAAAAACCAAACTGATAGCAAATGTGTGAGTGGTACCCACACTGAAAAGATTCAATCTTGAAGGGAAAGAGTGAGGCACAGGAAAGTAACTACGAAGAAGCTGTAATTGGAAAGGTGTCATTAATAATAATAATAATAATTTTTAAAAACAAGGGAAGGGGAGTGTTAGCACAACGCTCAAACTATAAAGTGTTGAACATGTCAAATATCATCGTTTAAATGGCTCTATGTTTATTGATATGAATCACTGTAATAGTTTTATTTTCTGTAATCCTCTCATTTGAGGTGAGAGACCGCGAAGAGTCACAGCTGCAGTGGTTCAACACTTAAGTTGTAACATGGAATTTATTAATACAAAACAATTATATGCATTTATGATGCTGCCTCAATACAAAACATTCTTCGTTTCTAAATAATGTTTCTCTCAGTGACTGTTTATTACTATATCAGTGTTGCTGATCTAGAAATAACATTTGCTCCGGATATAACAATACCATACCGATAGTATCCATTCAGCTGTCGTCCATTTGCCAATTGGAAGATATTCTAAGCAGTGACGTATGAAACCTACAGATACCAATGAATCTGGTAATGTTATAATGTTATTAAAATTTAATGTGCAACAAAACATTGTTTTTTCTTTCATAAATCGCCTATATATGTATTTGTATATACCAGGTTTTTGCTCTGTCTTTGTTATAATACAAAATAATATCTGAATCTATGTTCAATATTAAATGTAAATAAATAAATAAATAAGTAAATCAATTTGGAATTTGGTCAGGGCGCAATAATGCCTACCAACGGTTCTGTTTTTATACATTGTTCAGGAAGAGAGACTTGCCAATACCATGAACACTGTCTTCAGGTCGGAAGGTTTTTTTTAGGTTTTACAAAACCATTTTTTATTCACTTCATTGACATCCACCTTGTTAATATACAGGGTGTCTCAGAAGTCGCGCACCATAGGCTTTATTCAGATTTACGAGGTTTACGAGTCGAAATGGTTTATAAGTGATGTTTAATTACAATATATGTTCGATAATGTTCGAATAATAAAATTAATAGTATGTACAGTTAATCAAAAAGCTATCTTAAAATAAATAAATTGAATAAAGCTGCATCAGGCAATGGTGTGCGACTTCTGAGACACCATTGGCTAATGTAGCTTCATTCAATTAAATTATTTTAAGATAGCGTTTTGATTAAATGTACATACTATTACTTTTATTATTCGAACATTATCGAACATATATTGTAATTAAACATCACTTATAAACCATTTCGACTATTAAACCTCGTAAATCTGAATAAAGCCTATGGTGCCGACTTCTGAGAAACCCTGTATATCCCCTTCTTGAATTTATATTTAATTATTTATTTATGTTTCCTTAGTAATATGTAAACCAGAGTGATGAATGGACATAATTATGTTCTAAAAACATTTGGCAATGAGTCAACCAATCAATCAACGCTCACTCACCCAGATTCATTCATAAAATGTTACAACCGTTTGTATTACACACAACAAATATATGCCAGGTGTCGCTATCTGTTCTCAAGAGTGTCCTAAGAATAATGAGCGCAACTGTACATCCAGTGTATTTCCATTAATTTGGTCACTGAAACGGCCATTTAGTGATCATCGTCCGCGCCACTTATTCCCATATGAATACAATTATTTTAATAAAATATAAGAGCTTAGGTGTGGCATCTGCTTTTATTGATGTCCGCTGTAAATAAAATATTGAATATGAATTCATATTTTAAATTATTTTTTGTAATAATACATCATGTAAATATGAAAATGATAAAAAAGTGACGTTTCTTTTCAGGTTTCTTGTCATTGTAATAAAATATTCAAGTCCTTCCGAGTTCTTTTCTCCTCTATTTTATAATCCATTAACTTTTTTATTTTGACAGTGGAACCTATTTCGAAGACCCGAGGGGTTTCCAAGCAGTCCGACCGTGTCAAAAGAAAAACGACTTTGCAGGACGGTTTTAGATGAATCCAAATATTCACTTCTGTAAATTTATTTTCAAAATACTTTTTAAGTTATATATTAATAATTAATAATTAATTATTAATATTTTTTGGTTAAGAGAATATTTTATTAGACCATTACTTAATGTTTTCACCACTCTATTTTACATCAAAGCACTCAATTCTAAACTTAAATTCGACCGAAAAAAAAGAATTAACATACCCTGTAAAATATAACGTACTTCATGGGGATATATATATATATATATATATAGATATACACACACACACACACACACACACACACACACACACATATACTGTGTGTATATATATATATATATAAATTACCTTGGTTTTGCATCCGCCCGAATTGTTCATTCTGATGACGGTCGTTTGTTGCTCCACCTTAGACCAACATACAGCTCAACGTGAAATCCAAACGACGACTCACCGCGGGTGGTTAGAAATTACAAATTCCTCGCCCGGACTTCATCTCATGACCTCACGATCAGCAGCCCAGTGTCTTAACCATAAGGCTACCCAGGGTACCTATTTATCTACCAACCAATTTTATTGTATGGAAGGATGAAAATCTGAGTTTGCTGCGCGCCAACTGCCGTCACCGGGGCCGGTGGATTCGTAGTCAGCGATGGTAACTACTGCACCATATAGTAGGTCAATAGTAGCTAGAGAGTAACTGAAACGGTTATCTTGTTGACAAGCGGCGTCCTCTGGAACTAAGTGAAAGATATAAAGAGTACACTTCCAGGAATTGAAGAAAACCTCTCAATGTACTCTCAGTGTACCCTCAGTGTACCTCCGGCCTCCCGAGTGTACTCTTTACATACTTTATACCCAAAGTGACGTTTAGAACTTTTTATCCACTTGGATCTGAGGTATACACAGCGGAGAGTTTTGAAAGTGTGAATATTCGTTTATCTTCTCTACGTAACTAACGACAACTTTTTTCTTATAGTCTGATTCAGTAATATTTTAAAATTTATTTTATTGATAATGTGGGCCTTGTTCTTATTACGAAATAAAATTTTGAAAAGGATTTGTGGTATGACTGATTTATGTTCAAAACTAGAATAAAACGTGCAGAATTTGATTAATTCTTTCGTATATAATATTGCTTCTATCTTACATATTTTCACAAATGATTTCAAAGAAAAAGGCTCGTTACTTTGCATCCTAATCATAGCCCGCATTCAGCTAACAAATCGACCTCGAGGGTGAATTTGTAGTTTTGAACACGAGTCTTCAAGGGAATGATCTTTGAAAAATGTTTGGTATTTTACTTTAATTGTCACCAGTGACAGTCCTGGCATATTTGGCGCCCAAGTCGAGATCATGCAAAGGTGCCCTTCCTCTGTCAACAGCACACCCCCCCCCCCCGGTGCATAACCTCTGCCGCAATACAATACACTGAACACATTGTCTTTAAAACACAAAGCACCTCCTTCATTTATTGTTCTTAGCTTCAAGTAAGAACAAATTGTCTTGAAACAAAAACTACAAAGAAATCTTGTGTGAATAATAATTGAACACTCAATAAATATTCCCAAATATATTGCAAACAAAATAAATATTCCAATGTATAGTGCACACAAAATAGATAAATAAAAAACACCAATAAATCACACAATGTAGCTTAATAAAGGAATAAGATTGCCAGCTAGCAAATAAGTGAATTTTAAATTTGGTTTGGAAGTTTTAGTCAAGTTGTTTTCCTATTAAAACCTGATCCTCCTTGTCTTCCTTGATGCAAATTCATCAATGATGTCATCATAGGAAATCTGCTCAGAAACCGCATGGTTAATGGTGATGACAGTAAGACCACTGAAGCGGTTTTGCATCATGGTGGAGCTCAGGTAAGTCTTGATGAGCTTCAGCTTGGAAAAGCTCCTCTCCACTCCAGCCACTGTCATTGGAAGGGTGACAGCAATCTTGAGGGCGACCCGGAGGTTGGGATAGATCTCTGTGAGCTGCTTTTCATGGATAAACGTCAGCAGCTGAAGTGCTGTCATGCTCGTAGATGGCAGTTCAGGCAAATTCTTTAATTCTGGGGCCAACTCCCTACCATCTAGATCAGAATGTCCTCGAGAACTTAAAGTGTTGCTGAGGGTTTCTGATTGCTCTGTCATCTCCTCATTTGACAAGTTTTGGAAGTTTGAGAGCATTCCAAACTTGTCTCTCACTTCTCCCAAGGTCTGCAATCTTTCCTGAAGTGATGAGGTAGCAGCATCCACCACCACATTGAAAAAAGTCACCTCCAAATTTTTAAGTACGTCATTGATGGGCTCATTAGGGGACTCATAGGAGAAGTGCCGCTTTGTGGACCTCAGCCTGTTTTGCTGGAGAACAACCTCCATATTCATGTCTTCGCACATGTCCATGGCTGAGGTTTGTGCAGCCACAAAGCCCGTTGTTCTTTAAGTGCTGAGAGTTGTTTCAGTCAAAAACATGATGCTCGGCAAGACACGACTCACTGTAAACTAGAACACGTACGAAATTGTGGAGTGGAGAAAAATCCGTCGCGAGCTACACTAATTTACTCTGCTTGATTTTAATAATTATAAAGAGTTTTAAGTTATACCTATTTCATTGATTGTTTATTTTAATGAAATAACTTTTAATTTAGTTTTATAAATTGATTTTTACAAGCAAAATCGATACCTATCACCAAGGATAAATATCTATCTCCAACCGGGGTTGGTGAGACCGTGAGTTGGTAAATTTCTCGAGCCCTGGACTGGAGCCTGTTTGAGAAAACAAAAACGGGCGTGCTATGTGCCCCCCGCCACCAATTGGCGCCCAAGTGGCCGCCTATATCGCCTATGCCCAGGACCGCCATTGGTTGTCACCGCAGAGTTTTGCGACCATTCAAAAAGCAAAATCATACACATATCGAACGAAACTCATGCATATACATTGTGAATATTTCCCTTAATCAGACTATTTATACCTTATTTCTTGTATTTAGAAAATAAAAAATAGTTTAGCAAATCTAATATACTATTTCAGAAATGAAGCCTTTTATATATATATATATATATGTAACAGTTTTTTTGCGCACACCTACAGGTCGCTACAATTGGTGTAGAACAATGCGGTTTTCACCATTAGATGCGTCTTTTTATTGTGCAGTGCCCATGCTAAAAAAAAATTCCCTAACATAAATCATGCTCCCCCCTTTTAGGGGTACAGTTCTTCCCATTTCTTCATTTTTAATCATATCTAATATACTATTTCAGAAATGAAGCCTTATATTATATTATATATATATATATATATATATATATATATAACAGCTTTTTTGCGCACACCTACAGGTCGCTACAATTGGTGTAGAACAATGCGGTTTTCACCATTCGATGCGTCTTTTTATTGTGCAGTGCCCATGCTAAAAAAAAAAATTCCCTAACATAAATCATGCCCCCCCCCTTTTAGGGGTACAGTTCTTCCCATTGCTTCATTTTTAATCATATCTAATATACTATTTCAGAAATGAAGCCTTATATATATATATATATATATATATATATATATATATATATATATATATGTAACAGATTTTTTTGCGCACACCTACAGGTCGCTACAATTGGTGTAGAACAATGCGGTTTTCACCATTCGATGCGTCTTTTTATTGTGCAGTGCCCATGCTAAAAAAAAATTCCCTAACATAAATCCTGCCCCCCCGTTTAGGGGTACAGTTCTTCCCATTTCTTCATTTTTAATCATAATTTTGGCACAAAATGGGGGAGGGGTGGGGTAATGGGGGAGGGGTGGGGTAATGGGGAGGGGGTGGGGTTAATGGGGAAACTCAGAAAAATAGATGCGATATATATATGTAACCCCAAAAAAATTGAAGTAAATCCTTTGCAAGGTGCCAGCCCCCTTCCCCCCTTGGGGGTAATGTGGGAAGGGTGGGGGTAAATGGGGGAGAGGGGTGGGGGGGATATTGGGGGAGAGGGGTGGGGTAATGGGGAGGGGGTGGGGTTAATGGGGAAACTCATAAAAAAAATTGGTGGGGTAAATGGGGGAGAGGGGTGGGGAGGGGGTATTGGGGGAGAGGGGTGGGGTAATGGGGGAGGGGGTGGGGTTAATGGGGAAACTCAGAAAAAAAATGATAACCAACATCGATTCCAGTCAGGAAGATCATGCTTATCACAACTAATGGAACACTATAACAATATTATTGATGCACTCGAAACAATGAAAACTATGATTTGGCGGGCCATAAAACTATAGAAATGAACGCAGTCATGAAAATCTTAGGCTTCAAATCCGAGCTCATTGTATTAAGATTTGTGAAGCTTTAGATTTTCATGGCTGCGTTCTTTTCTGTAGTTTTATTGAATGAATAATTGGTTTGCCAGTAACTGGAAGGCCGCAGGCACCCCAATTACTGAGGCCCAAGGTGAGAGGAATAGGAATGATATCCAGATAAAGGGCTACTGATGTTCAAAATAAAATACGCCGTAGGCCCACAATTCAGCCGAAGCACCGCAGCTCTAGCAAAATCGGTGCGTAGCGCCGACCTTTTGCTAGTCTAATATACTATTTCAGAAGTATAGCCTTATATATATATATACAGGGTGGGCCGTAAGTTTCCATACATAGGAAAAATTAAACGTTTGTTTTTATGTTCCAGATACCCTAAGAATATGCGTTTGACGAAAGAGCAACGAATTGAAATCATACTGATGGCTGGGTCGGGAAGCAGTCGCATGGTTGCAATGAACTTTAACAGACAACATGGAACGAACATCACACACGACACTGTGGCAAAACTTATTAACAAGTTTCAGAAAACTGGAAATGTTGCAGATCAACCGCGAAGTGGTCCAAGACGTACAGCCACCGATGAAGACACAACAGCTACGATACTTACAGCGCTTACACGGAGTCCCAGAAAAAGTACACGACGGTTGTCTGCAGAAAGTGGTGTCAGCAGATCGAGTATCAGGCGCATTTTGAAAGCAAACAAATGGCATCCATACAAATTGCATATGGCACAGCATTTGAGTGAAGACGACCCGGATAGACGGATGGAATTCTGTGAATGGGCATTAACCAAAGTGAACGAGGATGCAAACTTTTCAACTAAGATCTTGTTTACTGATGAAGCAAATTTTTACGTCAATGGAGAGGTTAATCGGCAAAACATACGTTACTGGAGTAATGCTAACCCTAACTGGCTGAGTCCGACGAAGATGCAAGGTGCCGGTAAAGTGATGGTGTGGGCCGGGATATGGGGTGACAGAATTATTGGACCAATTTTTGTCAGTGGAAATCTTAATGCCGAAAGGTATCTTAACATGTTGCAAGAAGAGATTTTCCCATCCCTGCTAAACGAGGTAGGTAACTTCCCAGTTTACTTCCAGCAAGATGGAGCTCCACCTCATTATGGTCTTCACGTGCGTCGGTATTTGGATCAGCAGTTTCCGGATGCTTGGATTGGTCGGCGTGGTCCTGTGGAGTGGCCTCCCAGATCCCCAGATCTCACCCCCCTTGATTTCTATCTTTGGGGGCACTTGAAGGCCATGGTGTATCAGGAAAAGATACGAGACATAAATCATCTAAAGGAACGTATCACCAACGCCATTACAAGCATAACGTCAACTGTGCTAATGCGTGTTCATCAACAGTGGGGAACACGTATTGAAATGTGTTTTCAAAACAATGGCAACCATGTAGAGCATATTATATAAATAAAATGGTTGTCCATAAAAAAATGTTTATTTTTCCTATGTATGGAAACTTACGGCCCACCCTGTATATATATATATATATATATATATATATATATATATATATATATATATATATATACTGTATATTATATATTAGGGTGGATCGATTTTACATTTTTTTCGATTTCCATATTCTATATAGAGACAAACACTTGCGCATGCATGAGAAAATAGCCTCTGCAAAATCTTAGCTTAATAGGTAATCATCTTCTGCCCCCGGCAGAGCGATGAAAATCATATTTTAGTAGTCAAAAACGTATTTTTCTTATAATTTTTAAAATATTTCAATATGCATCAAAATTATTCCTTATAACTATAAAGTCGATGAAAAAGACCTCATATGATCGCTTTTCCCCAACGCGTTGTCCTACGTTATATCTTTTGCCCCCGGCAACAACGTCAAATGTTGAAAAAATAGGTAATTTATATACATATTTTCAGATCGGCTCTTTGTCTTAAATAATGCATTTATATATTTCCCATAGCATTTATATCGTTGCTTAGGCATGAAATAACACACGCATAATTTTGATGCATATTGAAATATTTTAAAAATTATAAGAAAAATACGTTTTTGACTACTAAAATATGATTTTCATCGCTCTGCCGGGGGCAGAAGATGATTACCTATTAAGCTAAGATTTTGCAGAGGCTATTTTCTCATGCATGCGCAAGTTTTTGTCTCTATTAGAACATGGAAATCGAAAAACATGTAAAATCGATTCACCCTAATATATATATGTAACAGTTTTTTTCCGCACACCTACAGGTCGCTACAATTGGTGTAGAACAATGCGGTTTTCACCATTCGATGCGTCTTTTTATTGTGCAGTGCCCATGCTAAAAAAAAATTCCCGAACATAAATCCTGCCCCCCCATTTTTAGGGGTACAGTTCTTCCCATTTCTTCATTTTTAATCATAATTTTGGCACAAAATGGGGGAGGGGTGAGGTAATGGGGGAGGGGGTGGAGTTAATGGGGAAACTCAGAAAAATAGATGCGATATATATATGTAACCAAAAATGGGGGAGGGGTGGGGTAATGGGGGAGGGGGTGGGGTTAATGGGGAAACTCAGAAAAATAGATGCGATATATATATATGTAACCAAAAAAAAATTAAATTAAAACCTTTGCAAGGTGCCAACCCCCTTCCCCCCTTGGGGGTAATGGGGGAAGGGTGGGGGTAAATGGGGAGAGGGTGGGGGGAGGGGTATTGGGGGAGAGGGGTGGAGTAATGGGGGAGGGGGTGGGGTTAATGGGGAAACTCAGAAAAAAAATTGGTGGGGTAAATGGGGAGAGGGGTGGGGGAGGGGGTATTGGGGGAGAGGGGTGGGGTAAATGGGGAGAGGGGGGGGGAGGGGGTATTGGGGGAGAGGGGTGGGGTAATGGGGGAGGGGGTGGGGTTAATGGGGAAACAGAAAAAAAATGATAACCAACATCGATTCCGGTCAGGAAGATCATGCTTATCACAACTAATGGAACACTATAACAATATTACTGATGCACTTGAAACAATGAAAACTATGATTTGGCGGGCCATAAAACTATAGAAATGAACGCAGTCATGAAAATCTTAGGCTTGAAAATCCGAGCTCATTGTATTAAGATTTGTGAAGCTTTAGATTTTCATGGCTGCGTTCTTTTCTGTAGTTTTATTGAATGAATAATTGGTTTGCCAGTAACTGGAAGGCCGCAGGCACCCCAATTACTGAGGCCCAAAGTGAGAGGAATAGGAATGATATCCAGATAAAGGGCTACTGATGTTTAAAATAAAATACGCCGTAGGCCCACAATTCAGCCGAAGCACCGCAGATCTAGCAAAATCGGCGCGTAGCGCCGACCTTTTGCTAGTCTAATATACTATTTAAGAAATGAAGCCTTATATATATATATATATATATATATATACGGGGTGTCAGGAAATGATTGCCCCCCCTGTACAGCAAAAACTAGAAGAGATAGATAAAAACCGGCGAGACCACTTGAAAGAGCGTTAAAATCTGAATAAAAACCATTATATTCTATTCCTGTGATTTTAATTCTTACCATTTTTTTCCCCACAGAAACCATGGCATCATCTATTTTGAACGATTCAGAGAAAAAGCGAGTTAGATTCCTGGCCACTTCTTATACTGTATTGATGCTGTTTAATACGTAACTCAAGAGTCTTACCAGTTTGGCCAATGTAAAATTTATTACATATTGTGCAAGGGATTTTAAATACACAACCATGTTCACTTAACGGGGAGTTCTTAATCAATGAATTCTTAATTACATCTAAATTTTTGAACGCAATATTTACGTTAAAAGTCCTCAGCAGATTCGGCAGATCAAGGAAATTTTCTCTGAATGGTAACACTAAAACATTTTTTGTGTTATAAGGAATCTTATCCTTTACTTCGTAGAAGGTTTTCTTTGCCATTTTTAAGGACTTATCTATGCAGTTCTTTGGGTATTTTAAATCAAAAGCAATTTTGTATATTTTACTAATTTCGTCGTCAATGAACTCTGGGCTACAAATTCGTAGACCTCTTCGGAACAAAGTAGAAAGAACGGATCGTTTTACATTAATGTGGCCAGGAATCTAACGCCATTTTCATTCACGTAAGAGATACTAATCATCCCATTGATTGGAAAAATGCTTCGAAATTAAGGTTTAGTAAATCTATTGTTAGCAGAAATATACTGGAATCAAGTGTGATCAAGAATAATGCGGATTTGGTCCTTAATATTAGTCCTGGGTTGTATAAATTAGATTCGTGCATTGTCAGAAAGCTGGCGAAGGGCCTACTGTTTTCTTGACTGCATTCTTGCCCCTTAATGGTTTGCCCTGGTTTTCATTAATTTCTGGCAACTTAATTTCCTGCTTTAATTAAATATTAGTGTTAATAACCATAATAATAATTTTTGTTTTCTCTACTGGTGTTTTGTCTAATTTCATCTATATAGTCCTTTTATATTTAGTAATTTAGCAGCCTACAGATTATGTTATCTATTTGTTATCTACGTTATCTATTTGTTTTTCATTAAATTCTTGCCAATTAATTACCTGCTTTAATTAAATATTAGTGTTAATAATTCACTGGGCAACACGTATTTTATTGAATGATATCTGACACTTGATTCTAGGTAATTTGGATGCGCTGAATACGAATTTCAACTCGGTTTGGCTCTATCAGGTCCTGATTCTTGTCGACAGCCTATGTGCCATTTTCCAGATTTTTCAAATTAGGACTAAAAAATTAAGTCATGTGTTAAATTTTTTTTTCAAGTTTCATGAATACAAGCAGTTCAAACTACAGTAAAATTACATTATAACGATAGAAATGACTTAAAATAAAAAAACAAACAGATATGAAGCTTTCACTGTGGCAAAAATTTTCTTTTGTAAGACTTTCTAGCGTATTTGCTTGTTGATGGCAGGTCTCTTTTCAAGCACCAGCAGTAATCAGCCATCATGTGGGAATCCCAGCGGCCTTGGTACCGTTCCTCCATAATTTTTATATCTTGGTGGAATCTCTCCCCTTGTTCGTCACTTACATCACCTAAATTACTTGGAAATTGGTCAAGATGGCTATTCAAAAAATGCATTTTTATGCTCATATTGCAACCTAACTCTTTGTAGTCCCTTAAAAGTTTTTTTACGATTTCTTCGTAGTTATCTGCCCTATAATTGCCTAAAAAGTTTTCTATCAAGTCCACGAATGAGAACCAGCCATTTTTTTCGCGTTCATTCATGACATTAGGAAAATTGCTGTCTTTAATCATTGTTCTTATTTGTGGACCGTCGAAAATTCCCGCCTTGATTTTTTCATAACTTAAACTTGGAAATTTTGAAGTTATGTATTTGAAACACTCGCCGTTCGTATCTAAAGCTTTTACATATTGTTTAATGAGGCCTAGTTTTATATGCAGAGGAGGAAATATGATTTTATCTCTGCTCACTAAAGGTGGATTAATTACGTTTTTTTCTCCGACAGTAAGTGATGTTCGTGCTGGCCAGATTTGTTTGAAATAATGTTCTTCCTTGGCTCTGCTGTCCCATAAGCAAAGGAAGCAGGGATATTTAGTATACCCTCCTTGTTGTCCTAGCAGAAAATTAACCATTTTTAAGTCAACACATATGATCCACTCGTGCTCCCTATATTTGATAAGATTTAAAACCCTTTCTATATGTTCATACTTTTCTTTTAATTTTGTTGAGTGCCCAATCGGTATCGAGCCGTATAGATTACCATTATGCAACAACACACACTTAAGACTTCTTTTCGAACTGTCTAAAAACAAGCGCCAATCATTTGCATCGTAAGACTCAACCCCCATCTTCTTTAACAAACCAACTATGTCGCAGCAATATACTAAACTATCCTCTGTTCTAAAATATTTAACAAGTTCTTCTTCTCTTTTTCTGTAAAATGAAATGTATGTGTTTGAAGTAAGCAAGTTTTTCTCTTTAAGTCTTGAAGCTAAAATTTCCGCAGCCTTTTTTGGCAAATTTAGATCCCTTACAAGATCATTCAACTCGGCCTGGTTAAACTTTTGCGGATCGTTTTGACTTTCAAATACGCTGGGGTCAAAATCGGTGTCTGACTCCTCAAAGTGCATAACAATATTTTCAGGAACATCTTCAACTAATTCTTGAGTTGGCAGACCCTTAAATTTTGAAATGGGGATCTCATTTGAATGGAGCACAGGTCGTATCGCGGTGTCAAAATTTGGGTACTCGATACAATGTTTATTTTTCTTAGTAAAGCCCGAAGTCTTGACAAAGCAAAGGTAGCAATCGGTCTCGTGGTTAGTAGGCTCTCGCCACACCTGATATGGAAAAAAAATTGTAAAGCGTTAACAAAAGCGACGAGAGACTTGTTTTTATGAATTTTATCAAAAGTTATCACCCAAACATTTAACATTTCTATGTGTTTCAACCTTATGCAATATTTGAGATTCTTATAAACATTTTCTGTAAATTTTTGTTTATGTACCTAAGTTACAATTACATTTAGGTAAGTTACATTATACTAGTGATTAAATTACGTAGTTTTATGAAATCATAAACTTACCATCGGAACTCCAAAAGGTATTTTTGAATCCGAACACTTCGTCCAATGTCGCAGTCTTTCAATGCATATAGTGCAGGCTTTATGTGGAGCCCACGATTTATCTTGGTCCCCCAGTTTTATGCCAAAATAAGCTAAGTAAGCTCTTTTTACGAAGTCAGTTATATTTGCTCGTTGATGTGGAAGTGTAAAATTTCCACATATATAACAGAAGGAATCAGGGTTGTTTTTGCATTTGAACTTTCTAGTGCTTGATGACATATTGCTTGATTGTTCTGCCAATTTGTAAAGGTATTTAAAGCCCTTAATTCATATAAATTTAAGAAAATCTGAAATATAAACACAAAAATTAGTTTAAATAGGTACTTATTATGAAATAGGTACTTACAATCTATGAAATTAAACTAGAAACACGGATGAGTAGGTACAATATAAATTACGTCTAATTAAATCAACTATATTAAATCATGATGACAAAATTACTCACTAAATCATATGCCAATTCAAAATTATGTTAATGCCCAAACTTAATTAACTAACTCAACTGACTGACTGACTGACTGACTGATTGAATTGACTGATTAACTCTGGAAACGAGTCGCTTTTATATATGTTAGTTGTCCCTCTAGAATACTCTACAGAGAACAGGAACGCTCGAGAAAATTTTAGAATTCTATGATATTTTTAGCTTAATTTACTAATATTAAAATGGGTTAAAAATGACAAAATTAAAAATATTTTTAGGGTGTTACATATAAAAATATACATAATACAACAATACCATAACAATAGGTACAAATACCTAGATAAAAACCTAGTTGCATAATGTGTAACTGCAAAAAGACAGCGAGTATTGAGAAAAAAACCTTTTTATGAATACGACGAAAGAGGAGGGGTGTTGAGCAAAATCAGGACCTGATAGAGCAAAACCGAGTAGAAATTCGTGCTCAGCGCACCCAAATTACCTAGAACAAACTGTCAAATCTAATTCAATAGACAAAAAGTTGAAATTTGTTCCCCAGTGTAACCATTATACTAATTTTTGTCTAGTTTCATCTATATAGTCCTTTTATATTTAGTAATTTAGCAGCCTACAGATTATGTTATCTATTTGTTATCTACGTTATCTATTTGTTTTTCATTAAATTCTTACCAATTAATTGCCTGCTTTAATTAAATATTAGTGTTAATAACCATTATAATAATTTTTGTTCTCTGTATTGTTTTTTTTGTCTAATTTCATCTATATACTTCTTTTATATTTAGTAATTTAGCAGCCTACAGATTATGTTATCAATTGAAAAAAAAAAAAAAAAAAAAATCTTTAGAGGGCTTTAAGGCCATTAATTTGAGGTGCCGATTGTGAATTTTTTGCTTGTCTATTTAACACATTTACTTTGTAATCTCTGTCTATTTTCTGTTCCTCCTTGATAATGTGAATATATCACGAAAGCGCTCGGACTTTGTGTTTCCTTTTCCCTGTGGTTGTTTGCTTATTAATAAGATCACGTGTTATTTTGTGATTTTAGTGTATATATATATATATATATATATATAGAGCGTTCAACATCCACCCCGGCAACGCTATTGATGCACTCGAAACAATGAAAACTATGATTTGGCGGGCCGCAGGGCCCCCAATTACGCAGTCATGAAAATCTTAAGCTTCAAATCCGAGCTCATTGTATTAAGATTTGTGAAGCTTTAGATTTTCATGGCTGCGTTCTTTTCTGTAGTTTTATTGAATGAATAATTGGTTTGCCAGTAACTGGAAGGCCGCAGGCACCCCAATTACTGAGGCCCAAGGTGAGAGGAATAGGAATGATATCCAGATAAAGGGCTACTGATGTTCAAAATAAAATACGCCGTAGGTCCACAATCCAGCCGAAGCACCGCAGATCGAGCAAAATCGGCGCGTAGCGCCGACCTTTTGCTAGTTAAATTCTATTTGCAAAGTGAAGTTTTTAATTATACAAGCTGTGCCTTCGGCTTGTGTGCTTCGCACACACCGCCTTCGGCTAAGCAACAAAAGTTAAAAAAACACCATTACACCCACCCTTCTCCCCCATTATACCAAACCACTCCCCCGTTACCCCCCATCCCTCTCCCCCATTACCTCCACCGGCACGGGGGAAGGGGCTGGCAGCTTGTTACAATTGATCAACATTGCAATTGCATATGCACTCGAACATTTTGCGGTCATACTACTTCGGGAACTAAATAGTGTGACACATATACAGTAGGGTGGCCTACTTTTCAATTTTTTTTAAAAGTATAGGTTATCGTAGTTTTTCCCATTATTTGGCACTATACTAGCACATTGGTACCATTTTTACAAAAATTGATCAATATTTAGGGGTCTCGCATCGACCTTGAAATTACGATTTTTTTTTTTAAAAATGCGTACTTTTTAACTTTTTACTGAATCAAGATAAATCATTAAGTAATGATTTTTTCTGAATCCTCTTGATGAGAGAAGTCGTTTGGTGTGCCTTCCAATGTCATATGACTAACGGTTTAAAAGTTGTGCCTGTATACAGGTAATACCAATGTGCTAGTATAGTGCCAAATAATGGGAAAAACCACGATCACCTATACTTTTCAAAAAAATCAGCAAATAGCAGACAAATAAGGAAGAAAGAAACAATAACTTAAACAATCACTTTTGCATTGTATTGACCACTATCACACGTCACTGGCTGCAACGTTGTCCCTCTGTGCTATGTCATCGTGGCGAGTGATGACTTCTTGAAGTCGCCGAGCTCTTTCCGGTTCTTTTCCACCACTTGCAGGAGATCCTGCAGCTGTGCCTCGTCCTTTGTGACCGTGTTCGCATAGTCTTGTATCAGTTGGACTCCTCTTTCAGCGACGTCATTGGTGACCTGGAGATTAGAGATCACATCCTTCAGACGACAAAAGTCCTCGTTCTCGTCCCACTTATCAGTTGGCAGAGTGAGCCACGAAGACCCATACATCTTCAGACCTGCAAATAAGAACCAGGAGGACTCGTCGATCAGGTCGGGGAGTAGCGTCATCTCGTCGACTGAGACGTTCTCGTATGTGAAGTCTTTGGGTACAGGGAGGTGGGACAGCTTCTCTGCCATCTGTTGCTTCACAGTGCCATCCACCTTGTTGCTGCATTGAGCGAAGATGACGGTCTGAGGCCTCAGATACCAAAAGTGCCGCCTCATCACTGCCAGTGACGCTTCTGCCACCTCGCGGTCCACTGCCCTATACCTCAGAAAACGCTGGTATAGTACCAGGTCATTCAACGGCGCATCAGCTGATATGCCAGTATCATCATTCTCCATGGCCTCATCTCCGGTTTCGTATGCACACTTTGAGGTTTGCGGCTCCTGGCGAGGACGTTTTCTTCCTTCCTGTAGCTTTCTTTTTACAGCGAAAACTTTATCGTTCCCGCTCATCGTTGCCACCCGAGGACCACGTTGATCGAGGTAGAAGTCAATGTCTTCTTTCTTGTCCTTGTCGGACAGCAGTCGATTCTTCTTTATATCTTCGATAGCGTCAGATGCTCCGATATCCCACAGCTTGTCGACACTGTCCGAAAACTTCTGCCGTTTTCCTCCGGCGTCAGTTTCTCGTTTTCTGCTCTTTTGGAGTAAGTGCCACTCTTTCCACAATGCCTCTAGCTTCCGTTCGCAGTTGAGCTTTGTGATTGTTTTAATGCGGGCCATGTTCCAAAACTTTAAGACGTTGTTTACGGTTTCTTTGAATGCGTCTTTCCTGTTAGCAGCGTACTGGATAACACTGAAGAAGTATTGCAAAACCTGCCGTGTTGTTGGAAATTTGCTACCACTGATGGAGGACGACGGTTGGCCAACTAAAAAAATTTCCGAGGCCGATCTTAGAGAAGGTAGCGATGTTATTTTCGCCTTTCCTTTTGATGACTCTCTATTTGTAGCTTCAAGAGTTCTTCTAGTTATGGTTGCCATCGATTTGTCCATGACAAAGGATGAGGAACTCAGACAGAATTTCAAAATGTTATGATCTGCAAAAAAAGAAATAGGTTAGGTACCTGGCACAGGCATAGTGCATTTTCTAATTACCTATATACATTATACATTCCGCCCGGGTATGGTGACTCATTTTTTTGAAAAGTATATGTGATCGTGGTTTTTCCCATTATTTGGCACTATACTAGCACATTGGTATTACCTGTATACAAGCACAACCTTTAAACCGTTAGTCGTATGACATTGGCAGGCACACCAAACGACTTCTCTCATTAAGAGGATTCAGAAAACATCCCTACTTAATGATTTATCTTGATTCAGTAAAAAGTTAAAAAGTACGCATTTTTAAAAAAAACTAGTAATTTCAAGGTCGATGCGAGACCCCTAAATATTGATCAATTTTTGTAAAAATGGTACCAATGTGCTAGTATAGTGCCAAATAATGGGAAAAACCACGATCACCTATACTTTTCAAAAAAAATTGAAAAGTGGGCCACCCTAATATACAGTACTATCACTGATATCGTTTTCACCTGAAATGTACCCTTTTATAGCAGGACGATGTGCAACTTTATTATTTTTTTTATTTATTTTTTTTTCATGTATTTTTTTTATTGGTTGAAGAAAAGGGTGTACAGAAAGAGTCTGCGTTGAAGTTGAAAAAAGAAATTATTAAAAAAATTTAAGTTCATATGATATATATATATATATATATATATATATATATATATATATATACTGTAAAATAATAATAATAATAAAAGGACGTGTGTGTGTGTGTGTGTTCCAGCCACAACTTCAAAATGGAAGCAGTTACAAACATGAAACTTCACACACATATTCATTAGGTCCCCAGGTTGTTGTTGTTGTTTAGCCGATCAGCCCACCCTGATCGAGCAAGCCGGCGGCACGCAGGTAACCGATCGCCCTCTTCGGAGTGGACCAGAGGTTCAGCGCACTAGCGATGTTGTGTTGTGTTCGTTGTTGTGCTAGAGCGGTACAGTCTGTCATAATGTGTTCAATTGTTTGTGGTGTGTCGTGGAACAGGTGGCAGGTGTCGTCTATGGAGTTGTATAGTCTGTGTTTATATGTTAGTAAATTGGGGTGATGTCCACATCGGAATCGTGCTAAGTGAACTCGATCCGATCTGCTCAGGCTGATCTCTGATCTTGATCTTCACACAGCCGCCCGTAACAATCTTCTATACTATAATAAGAGAGCTGTCCGTCCGTCCGTCCGTCCGTCCGTCACACTTTCAGAAATTGTGAGAAAAAATTGTGAGAAAAAAATTCAGAAATTGTATTACAGGCGGAAATGTGAAGCTCAAGATTTTCATGACTGTGTTCATTTCTGTAGTTTAGCCTGTCTGTTTGTCTGTTTTTGAAATTTATCCCGGATAGTAATGCGGGAAGGGTGGGGGTGGGGTTAATGGGGAGGGGTGGGGTAATGGGGAGGGGTGGGGGTAATGGGGGAGGGGGTTAGCCCCCAAGTTGCATGAATGGGGGTGAGGAGGTTTTGGGAGATACCAGATTCAGAAATGTTGACACAATGTGAAGCTCAAAATTTTCACGGCTACGTTCTTTTCTGTAGTTTAGCCTGTCTAACCGTCAGCGAAGCGACGGGAACTGTACTATTAATCTATAATAATAAAAGGACGCAGTTACAAACATGAAACTTCACACAAATACTGATTAGGTCCTGAGGTTATTGTTGTTGTTTAGCCGATCAGCCCACCCTGATCGAGCAAGCCGGCAGGACGCAGGTAACCGATCGCCCTCTCCGGATTGGACCAGAGGTTCAGCGCACTAGTGATCTTGTGTTGTGTTCGTTGTTGTGTTAGAGCTGTACAGTCTGTCATAATGTGTTCAATTGTTTGTGGTGTGTCCTGGCACAGGTGGCAGGTGTCGTCTGTGGAGTTGTCTAGTCTGTGTTTATATGTCCGTAAGTTGGGGTGATGTCCACATCAGAATCGTGCTAAGTTAACTCGATCCGATCTGCTCAGGCTGATCTCTGACCTGATAATGGGTGGCGGCTTCGCACCTAGGACCGCATTCGGACCAAGTTGTGTCAGTGCTCTGTGGGTTAGGTGTGTGTGTATGTGTTTTCTGTTCTGTGTGATGTCTGTAGGGCGTGGTATGGAATGGAGTATTTGGTTATAATGTCTCTCTGGTGTTACCTTAATGGTGCGAGGTGTCGGTGCATGATTGTACATGTAGTGGCAAGGGTGTTGTGGGTTAGTTGTCGCTGCTGCCATGAATTGTGTTCCCCTCATGTCTAAATGTTCCCTAACTTTCAGTATTTTTGTTTCTGTGTGCAGGTGTTCTAATTGGTGTTGTTTGAGTGCATCCTGTAATGATACAAAGTGCGTTGTTTTGTATTGTCTGTAAGGTGTTTATGGTGTGTGTTTGAGATAATGGGTGTCCAGCATGGGCTAGCATAGTCCATAACTGAGCGAATATATTGTTTGTATATGAGTGATGTTGTTTCCTGCTGGTGTCCAAAGTTTGTGCCTGTTAGTACCCTAAGCGTGTTAAGTCTTGACGTACATTTGATTTTAATGTCCTGAATGTAGTTTCCAAAAGATAATGATGTGTTGTATGTGACCCCAAGTATTTTGGTCCTGTGAGTGTGTGGAATGTTGGTGTTGTTTAGTGTAAGCTGTGGAGTTAGCTAGTGTTCTTTTGTGTTGCTTGTAAGCGAGGTGATGGTTGATTTTCTGGGCGCTACTTTGAGTCTATTGTGTGTGAGCCAGTCTTGTATACTGTTTATGTATGTTTGTAGGTTATTTGTAGCGGTATCGATGTTGTTGTGGGTGGATGTTAGAGTGATGTTATCTGCATATGATGATAAGGTAAGCTTGTTATCTATGGGTGTTGGAATGACATGCAGAGCCTTGAGGGACCCAGTTCGGAAAAAGCTTTTTTTTGGATGACCTGCCATTAAATGTGGCATGTGAGTATCTTCCTGAAAGATAGCTGCTCAGCCACCTTTTGGTGTTATTGTGCATGTTTGTCTTGAATATTTTGTTTATGAGGGAAGCGTGGGATAGCATCAAATGCTTTACTAATGTCTATTGTTGCTAATAGTGTACGTTGAGCTGGTCGTCTGGAGTTGATGCCATCCATGATGTGCTGCGTGAGGTTAGTGAGTAATGTCGTGGTTGAGTGGTGAGGTTTGAATCCATGTTGAGTAGGCGATAGTGGTATGTGTGAGTTGGTGATTTGTAAGATTAGTGTTTTTGTTACTTTGGAAGGTGTGCATAGTAAAGTAATGGGTCTATAGGAAGCTGGTTCTGTTGGATTTTTGTTTGGTTTGAGGAGTGTAATAATTTTATCTTGTTTCCATATGTCAGGAATAATACAGTGTTGGTATGAATATGTGCTAATATTTGTGAGAGCTAGTATTCCTTGTGGGCCTAAGTGATTAAGGTGTATGTTAAGTATGTTGTCTGGTCCAGTAGCCTCCGAATTCTTCATGTTTTCGATGATCTTGGTGGTCTGGTCTGTATTGAAGGGTGTAATGGTCGTGTCGAGTCTGTAGGTTTTCTTGTGTCTGGCTGTTTGTCTGTCTGCGTGTTTCTGGTTGTTGTCTCTGTTTAAGTGATTTATCTTTGCGTAGTGATTAACTAGAATGTTAGTTTGTGTGTATGTTGGGATATTATTTTGGCTGCGACAGATTGCCGCGTGTGAGGTGTGAATGCCGCTGTTAGAGTGGGTAATGCTGTTTATAGTCTTGTATAGCCTGGATATATCTGTGGAGTGGTTTATTGTTGTTATGAATTCCCTGAATGTTTCTGTTTGTTTTTCTTTGAATTTGTTGTTTATTTCTGTGTTGAGCTGTTGTATCTGCTGTTTTATGGCTTCTGTTGTGGTGTTTGTGTGTTATGTTTGAGGCTGTTACGTTGCCTTATGAGGTGGGCTATTTATCTAGTGTAATTTGGGTTGTATTTCCTAATGTTGCCCTTGGGTATGTATTTGTTTGCATTATTGATGATCTGATAAAATGTCTTGAGTGTTGTATTGATGTTTACGATGGGTGTGCTGTTTAATGTGGTGAATTGTTCCTCAGTCTGTATTTTGAACTGTTCCCAATCAGTTTTCTTGTAATTTCTGTAAGTGTGCCTAAGGCTGTTGGGGCAGAGTGTAGAATGTGTTGTAATGATGATGGGCAGGTGGTCTGATGACAGTTGTTTTTCTGTTCTCCCGAGGTTGTGCACCTGGGTGTTAATAAATTAAATAGTTAATTTAAAAAAATTAAATGACGTCATCAAGATCATCACGTCATTACGTATATATATATATATATATATATATCGGAACCAATGGTAAAATTATTGAGTACCCGGTTAGGTTCATTGAATGCTAGGTTAGGTCGTCTGTACGCCCTTGACGATTGGTTAGGTTAAGTCGTGATATTTTCGTGAGCTTTAACGAAAATATCACGACTTAACCAAACCAATCGTCAAGGGCGTACAACTAACCTAACCGGGCATTCAATTAACCTAATCGGGCATTCAGTTGACCTAACCGGCCATTCAATTAACCTAACCGGGCATTCAGTTTACCTAACTGGGCATATATATATATATATATTAGGGCGGTTTATGTAATCGGGGTAAAAAATTTTATTGCAGGCAAGTCACTGAGCATGTGAATTTTTTAATTCTACTTGTTTACAAAAATCAAAAATCTTCATGGCAAATTTCTACTTGGTAGCAAAACTCAGTGGGTGCTCAAGCTCATGTTCGATTACCCCTAGATTGCTGATTTGTCGTATGGGGCTTCTGGTATTTAAATTTTACGAGCCCGCCGATTGAGGGAAATTTACGGTCATGTACTTCCCTGGTCGATTGGTGTGCACAATCTCCCCCTGGTTTGGCTTTGTTTCGTTTGAAACCTTTTCGGAAAACAAAGATGAAAATGGTTGAGGCAGCAAATTTATTACAGAGAGGAACACTAAAGAAAGATCGGAGAAAATACAAAGGAAACGTTTCAGTAGAGAGGATGGATCTCTCACACTTTGTCGATTCAGCGTCATTCAAGTTATTTGATACTTTCAAGATCAGCCGAGGGTTCTTAGGACATCTCCTGATGAGTGGAAAAATCACCAAGACGATAGACGATCCCTCCTATCCATGTAAAGATTCAATGTTATCAACGACAGTGCTGAAAGGGGCGTGTCCATGATAAAGAATTTCAATGCAACTATTATCAAAGCCGAGACTCAAAAGCAGTTCCTCTTACACGTAGTGAAAATGCACCGGCACTGATTTCCTTACCAGAATAAGTCGACATTCGCCACCAGTAAATGTTCAGGCGACTAGATTTCATGTATGATATTAAGGTGATATTAATGCATTTGTGCCATCACTGAACGTTATATTGTGCGAATTCATTGGTTATCTAAATGTTATTTATCCAATTCACCCACTGTACATATACTAATGCTTGAGCACCGAGTAAATACGCTCGGATTCCACTCAAATTCGTCTCAGAAATTTATGTTCTTAAGTCTAATAAAAAAAGTTCATACTTGCTTGAATTTTTAATTTTCATTTATTTGAACCGCCCTAATATATATATATATATACCTTATGAACCTTATGTTGTTTCGTGTGTTGGTCTCTCTTCACACGGAGGTCAAGCTGGTTGCCCCGCCTCTAGGTCTGGCCTGGTGGAGGAGCGAGTTACTTTCTTGCGCTCTCCACCGTACATAGCCAGGCACGCCCGGCCCATCTGGTACTGTCCTGAGCCAGGCATCCAGTCTTTTCTTGAAGACTTCAACTTTGACCCCCGTTACGTTTCTGAGGTCCTTAGGAAGCTGGTTGAAAAGTCTTGGCCCCCTGACAACCAAGCTATTTTCCTTCAGGGTTGAGGAGGTCCCTTGTCGTGCTTTTAATTTGGGAACACTACACATTCTGCCTTTCCTATTTTCCAGTGTTGTTTGAATGGTAATTGGGTTTAGTTTTAGGTTTGGTACCAGTTTTTCGATCATTTTCCATATGTAGATTATGATGTACCTCTCTCTTCTTCTTTCCAGTGAGTACAGGTTTAGTTTACGTAGTCTTTCCCAGTAGTTGAGTCCTTTGCAGCCATCAATCTTGGCTGTGAAATGCCTTTGCGTTTCTTCTAGTTTATTAGTTTCTTCTTTTATATGGGGACGTCAAAACTGAGCAGTATTCAAGTTTTGGTATAATCAGTGTTTTTAGCAGGGGAATCATTACTGTCCTGTCACTTCTCTTGAACGTTCTTAGAACCTGTCCGGCGACTCTTTTTGCTTTATTTATCGCTATCCGATTTTGTGTTTCGAATTTCGTATCATCTGTCATTATTATCCCGAGATCAATCGCTTTCATGCTTCTCTGAATTCCTGTCTATCTGGAGCATCATATGCAGTCTGTTTAAGTTCTTCTTTTCTACCATATCTCAAGAGCTGAAATTTCTCTGCGTTGAATGACATGTTGTTGTCTTCTGACCATTTGTATATTTTGTTCGTGTCCCTCTGCAAGGCCTCCACGTCATGTACATCGCTGATTTTTCTGCTGATCTTTGTATCGTCTGCAAAGGATGTTACAATACTATTGCTGTTTACTCGGCTGTCTATGTCTGTTAGCATGATAATGAACAGGAGTGGGGCCAGTACTGTCCCTCGTGGTACTGAGCTGCGTACTTCCGATTCTGATGATGATATACCTTGAATTTTGACGACCTGCAGACGATCACTAAGGAAGTTGTAGATCCATTTTCCCACTTTGCCTGTTATTCCCATGTCTTTAATTTTATGTCCTATTATACCATGGTCACATTTATCGAAAGCTTTAGCAAAATCTGTGTATATAACATCGTAGTTGTCATTGCCTTCCAATGCATCTAGGATATTGTTGTAGTGCTCTATTAGTTGTGATAGGCATGATCTACCTGATCGGAATCCATGCTGATTTTCGTTGAATCTTTCCCGTCTCTCCAGGAAATCATAAATTTTCTGTCTAACTATTCTTTCAAATACTTTGGTGAGGTGGGACGTCAATGACACTGGTCTATAGTTCTTTGCTTGAGATCTGTCCCCTCCTTTATATATAGGGACAATGTTTGCTCTTTTCAAGATGCTCGGTATTTCCCCAGTGTCTAGGGATCTTCTCCATATCCAGTATAAAGGTGTAGCTATTTCATTTTTACAGTTTTTATTCAATAGTGCGTTCCAATTGTCCGGACCTGCAGCTGAATGTAGTTTCATTTGTTCTATAGCTCTCGCTACATCTTCTGGTGTAAACTCAAAGTCTGTTATATACTCTCCTTGCAATTCCTCTTCAAAGAATGCATTTATGTCAGGTATCGCTTTGTCACTTTTTGGGGTACTGAAAACTGATTCATATTGAGCTCTCAATGTATCAGATATTTCTTTTGGATCGTCGGTTAGTTCATTATTTCCCGTCCTTAAGGGCCCAATAGCGGCGCGCGTTTTGGTTTTCCTTTTTGCATAGCTATAGAAGTATTTTGGATTTTCCTTTATTGCTTCTACCGCCTTTTCCTCTTCCCTCTCTGTATGGTCCTTAATCAGGGCTTGTATTTCCCTATCGATACCCTCCAGTTTTTCTTTTATTATTTTCCTGCCATTATCTCCGCAGTTTCCTAACTTCGCCTCCACTCTCTTTCTTTTGCGGAATAGTCTTCTCTTTTGCCTTTCTAGCCAGCTCCTCTTTCCTTTTGACTGTGATTTCGGAGCATATTTTTCTAAAATTCTCAGCGTTTTTTCCTCCAAAGTTGTTAGCATTTCTTCCGTTGTTTTATTCTCGAAAATTGTTCTCCATTCTATTTGGGCCATGTGCGATCTGATTGCTTCCAAATTTATAGTCTTCGAGTTTAAGTTAAAGGCCCCGAATTTACTTCTTTCCACAATATGTGTATTGTCTTCTAATGCTGCCATCATATTTGTTGATATCTCGATTAAGTTGTGGTCTGAGATAATGGTTGGGGTTATTTTTATATCAGCAATCAAGTTCGTGTTATTCGTGAATACCAGATCCAGGCAGTTATATATACTAGCGGAGCGACCCGGCTTTACCAGGGTGGATGTTGAACGATATATATATATATATATATATATATATATCGTTCAACATCCACCCTGGTAAAGCCGGGTCGCTCCGCTAGTATATATATATTATAATATATATATATATATGTAATAGTGACGTACTGCTTCCAACATTTAGCCGATGCTGATGCCGATGCAGATTCTTTGCCGATATTTGAAAATATCAATTCTCTTCATAAATTTTACTAATTTAATATGAAAACTTTAAATTTTCATATTTTTAAATTTCAAATTTGTTTAAATGCTTTTCCTTAGCTTACTCCACAATATACAGCACCAGACTTTGTTACTAATATACCGTAGTTAAATGATGTATGAAAAAACTATATGGGCTATAGGTTGATTGCCTGTTGACCCTCATTAAACCACAAAAACCTGAGATGATTTTTATCATACTCAAGCTTCAAATTTATACAGAGGAATGCTTTTTCTATGTCACTCTGTACAGCATAATTGTCTAAACGGAAGCAAAGGAAAATTTTTACAAGATGAGACAAGATTTGGGCCTTCCACGAGACAATAATTTAAACTAACAGAATTTGTATCCTTTAAACTACAGTTGTATACTACTCTTAGTTTAGTTGTGGATGAGTCTTCTCTGTAAACTCATTTGTGTGTTAAATAATGACAACCTCGTTATTTTGAAAGGTTCATCAGAAACTTCTTCAATGAAGCCCCTTTCTATTTGTTCTTTGAATATGTTGTATTGTTCTAAAAGATTGTCATTTTTAAGTTTTCTGTAATTTTTATACAGATGTGCCTTAGCTACTTTCAAATTGTCCATTATTTCTGGACAAGGTGTTTCCCAAGGCAGCTCCACATAGTATTGATTGTCTCTGTGTTGTAATGTATCCTTAAATTGTTCTGTCATCAATTGGTCTTCATGTGTAATTGCACTGTCCTTTTTGCCAACTGATTCTAATAGTCACAACTGCTATAAACCTTCATCCAATGTGGAATCATTTTCATTCAAATGATGTGGGATGACTACAGTGTTTTTGTTGTTGTTGCTGGTTAGCCGATCAGCCCACCCTGATCGAGCGAGCAAGCCGGCGGGACGTAGGTAACCGATCGCCCTCTCCGGAGTGGACCAGAGGTTCAGCGCACTAGTGATCTTGTGTTGTGTTCGTTGTTGTGTTAGAGCGGTACAGTCTGTCATAATGTGTTCAATTGTTTGTGGTGTGTCCTGGCACAGGTGGCAGGTGTCGTCTGTGGAGTTGTCTAGTCTGTGTTTATATGTCCGTAAGTTGGGGTGATGTCCACATCGGAATCGTGCTAAGTTAACTCGATCCGATCTGCTCAGGCTGATCTCTGACCTGATAATGGGTGGCAGCTTCGCACCTAGGACCGCATTCGGACCGAGTTGTGTCAGTGCTCTGTGGGTTAGGTGTGTGTGTATGCAGGGCCGCCGCTTCCATTAGGCGAGGTTAGTAAATGCTAAGGGCGCCAAAGATCTGGGGGGCGCCAGCGCCTCCCGCCCTGTGCAAGTCTGATAGTATTATGTAAGAACAACATGAAAAAAATAATGAAGGAATGAGAAGCATAGACAAATGATGAAAGGTTGTACGACGTATGTACACCAGTTTAGCTTGACTGATATTTACAAAATTAACTTATTCATCTTATTGGGTCATTATAGAACTTTCACTATCACGACCTTTAACTCTTTAGGGACGGGAGTCGTAAATAAGCGATTTAAAAATGTTGCGCGCACAGACGGGAGTCGTCAATAAGCGACTCGGCTTATTTACGGCTTAATATGAGTTCCGGGAGTCGTCAATAAGCGAATAACTGTTTTTATGTGACATATGCCCTTCTTGCTTGGAAAAAACAGTAGATATGTCCTTTTTGCACGCATATTTTAGCACTTTTGAGCGTTCTGATTTGTTACTACATTTGCCTCGCTTTACTCGCTGTTTTGATTGGTCATGACACTTTCTTGAACTGTGAAATGATTTTATAATTTTATAATAAATGTATGTATTAGCAAATTAAAATAGATCAGTGTAAGGCAAATAGTTTCTTCAATATGGTACCTTGATTACTTTGTGGGCAAACCCAATCGTGAAGTGGGAGGCGGGTGGGGGCGCCAGCTGCAGTCCTGCTAAGGGCGCCAAATAGGCTGGCGCCCGACCTGTGTGTATGTGTTTTCTGTTCTGTGTGATGTCTGTAGGGCGTTTGGTTATAATGTCTCTCTGGTGTTACCTTAATGGTGCGAGGTGTCGGTGCATGATTGTACATGTAGTGGCAAGGGTGTTGTGGGTTAGTTGTCGCTGCTGCCATGAATTGTGTTCCCCTCATGTCTAAATGTTCCCTAACTTTCAGTATTTTTGTTTCTGTGTGCTGGTGTTCTATTGGTGAGTGCATCCTGTAATGATACAAAGTGCGTTGTCTTGTATTGTCTGTAAGGTGTTTATGTGTGTGTGTTTGAGATAATGGGTGCCCAGCATGGGCTAGCATAGTCCATAACTGAGCGAATATATTGTTTGTATATGAGTGATGTTGTTTCCTGCTGGTGTCCAAAGTTTGTGCCTGTTAGTACCCTAAGCGTGTTAAGTCTTGACGTACATTTGTTTTTAATGTCCTGAATGTGGTTTGCAAAAGATAATGATGTGTTGTATGTGACCCCAAGTATTTTGGTCCTGTGAGTGTGTGGAATGTTGGTGTTGTTTAGTGTAAGCTGTGGAGTTAGCTAGTGTTCTTTTGTGTTGCTTGTAAGCGAGGTGATGGTTGATTTTCTGGGCGCTACTTTGAGTCTATTGTGTGTGAGCCAGTCTTGTATACTGTTTATGTATGTTTGTAGGTTATTTGTAGCGGTGTCGATGTTGTTGTGGGTGGATGTTAGAGTGATGTTATCTGCATATGATGATAAGGTAAGCTTGTTATCTAATGGTGTTGGAATGACATGCAGAGCCTTGAGGGACCCCGTTCGGAAAAAGCTTTTTTTTGGATGACCTGCCATTAAATGTGGCATGTGAGTATCTTCCTGAAAGATAGCTGCTCAGCCACCTTTTGGTGTTATTGTGCATGTTTGTCTTGAGTATTTTGTTTATGAGAGGGAAGCGTGGGATAGCATCAAATGCTTTACTAATGTCTATTGTTGCTAATAGTGTACATTGAGCTGGTCGTCTGGAGTTGATGCCATCCATGATGTGCTGCGTGAGGTTAGTGAGTAATGTCGTGGTTGAGTGGTGAGGTTTGAATCCATGTTGAGTAGGCGATAGTGGTATGTGTGAGTTGGTGATTTGTAAGATTAGTGTTTTTGTTACTTTGGAAGGTGTGCATAGTAAACTAATGGGTCTATAGGAAGCTGGTTCTGTTGGATTTTTATTTGGTTTGAGGAGTGTAATAATTTTATCTTGTTTCCATATGTCAGGAATAATACAGTGTTGGTATGAATATGTGCTAATATTTGTGAGAGCTAGTATTCCTTGTGGGCCTAAGTGATTAAGGTGTATGTTAAGTATGTTGTCTGGTCCAGTAGCCTCCGAATTCTTCATGTTTTCGATGATCTTGGTGGTCTGGTCTGTATTGAAGGGTGTAATGGTCGGTCGAGTCTGTAGGTTTTCTTGTGTCTGGCTGTTTGTCTGTCTGCGGTTTTGGTTGTTGTCTCTGTTTAAGTGATTTATCTTTGCGTAGTGATTAACTAGAATGTTAGTTTGTGTGTATGTTGGGATATTATTTTGGCTGCGACAGATTGCCGCGTGTGAGGTGTGAATGCCGCTGTTAGAGTGGTATGCTGTTTATAGTCTTGTATAGCCTGGACATATTTGGAGTGGTTTATTGTTGTTGAATTCCCTGAATGTTCTGTTTGTTTTTCTTTGAGTTGTTGTTTATTTCTGTGTTGAGCTGTTGTATCTGCTGTTTTATGGCTTCTGTTGTGGTGTTTGTGTGTTATGTTTGAGGTTGTTACGTTGCCTTATGAGGTGGGCTATTTCTCTAGTGTAATTTGGGTTGTATTTCCTAATGTTGCCCTTGGGTATGTATTTGTTTGCATTATTGATGATCTGATAAAATGTCTTGAGTGTTGTATTGATTTTTACGATGGGTGTGCTGTTTAATGTGGTGAATTGTTCCTCAGTCTGTATTTTGAACTGTTCCCAATCAGTTTTCTTGTAATTTCTGTAAGTGTGCCTAAGGCTGTTGGGGCAGAGTGTAGAATGTGTTGTAATGATGATGGGCAGGTGGTCTGATGACAGTTGTTTTTCTGTTCTCCCGAGGTTGTGCACCTGGGTGTTAACAAATTAAATAGGTAATTTAAAAAATTAAATGACGTCATCAAGATCATCACGTCATTACGTATATATATATATATATATCGGAACCAATGGTAAAATTATTGAGTACCCGGTTAGGTTCATTGAATGCCAGGTTAGGTCGTCTGTACGCCCTTGACGATTGGTTAGGTTAAGTCGTGATATTTTCGTGGGTGCTGGTTAAGTGTGCGGTCTACCTAGCTTTTAGTTAGCCTTATAAGGCTAACTAATGAAACTATCACGACTTAACCTAACCAATCCTCAAGGGCGTACAGTTGACCTAACGATTGGTTAGGTTAAGTCGTGATATTTTCGTTAGTTAGCCTTATAAGGCTAACTAAATGCTAGGTAGACGGCACACTTAACCAGCACCTTTTCGTGAGCTTTAACGAAAATATCACGACTTAACCAAACCAATCGTCAAGGGCGTACAACTAATCTAACCGGGCATTCAATTAACCTAATCGGGCATTCAGTTGACCTAACCTGCCATTCAATTAACCTAACCGGGCATTCAGTTTACCTAACTGGGCATATATATATTATCTATATATATCTATATATATATATATATATATATAATTATATATTAGGGCGGTTTATGTAATCGGGGTGAAAAATTTTATTGCAGGCAAGTCACTGAGCATGTGAATTTTTTAATTCTACTTGTTTACAAAAATCAAAAATCTTCATGGCAAATTTCTACTTGGTAGCAAAACTTTCAGTGGGTGCTCAAGCTCATGTTCGATTACCCCTAGATGCTGATTTGTCGTATGGGCTTCTGGTATTTAAATTTACGAGCCCGCCGATTGAGGGAAATTTACGGTCATGTACTTCTGGTCGATTGGTGTGCACAATCTCCCCCTGGTTTGGCTTTGTTTCGTTTGAAACCTTTTCGGAAAACAAAGATGAAAATGGTTGAGGCAGCAAATTTATTACAGAGAGGAACACTAAAGAAAGATCTGAGAAAATACAAAGGAAACGTTTCAGTAGAGAGGATGGATCTCTCACACTTTGTCGATTCAGCGTCATTTAAGTTATTTGATACTTTCAAGATCAGCCGAGGGTTCTTAGGACATCTCCTGATGAGTGGAAAAATCACCAAGACGATAGACGATCCCTCCTATCCATGTAAAGATTCAATGTTATCAACGACAGTGCTGAAAGGGGCGTGTCCATGATAAAGAATTTCAATGCAACTATTACCAAAGCCGAGACTCAAAAGCAGTTCCTCTTACACGTAGTGAAAATGCACCGGCACTGATTTCCTGACCAGAATAAGTCGACATTCGCCACCGGTAAATGTTCAGGCGACTAGATTTCATGTATGATATTAAGGTGATATCAATGCATTTGTGCCATCACTGAACGTTATATTGTGCGAATTCATTGGTATCTAAATGTTATTTATCCAATTCACCCACTGTACATACTAATGCTTGAGCACCGAGTAAATACGCTCGGATCCACTCAAATTCGTCTCAGAAATTTATGTTCTTAAGTCTAATAAAAAAAAGTCATGCTTGCTTGAATTTTAATTTTCATTTTTTGAACCGCCCTAATATATATATATATATATATATATATATATATATATATATATATATATATAATATTTAGGAGAAATCCAATCACAAGGAGAAATGTAAATGCCATGAAAAGTCTTCTTTAACGCGCAACGTTTCGAGGAATACGTCATCTTCAGGCTGTATAATAACAATGTGAAATTAAAATCAATAATTGAATGAAAAACAAGACAAAGAAAATTTCTATAACCTATTCATAAAGGCAAATTTTAAAAGACTGAAAAAAGAGGTTAAATTCTAAGTTATACAGATTTACATATAAAATTAAGAAGCTATTTTTAAATACATATAGTAAATGTGAAATTAATACACTGGAAAAATTAACAATAGTACACTGGAATAATGAAACTAACTAACCTTTCACTGCAATTTCCGAGGCTAGACTAATTTAACAGAGGCAACACGAGAAAACATAAGATGGTGAGGGCGATTGGGGATGGGGGATTATAAGGAATTGGGGAAGGAGGAGGGATTATAAGAAATTTAGGGGGACAGCTGATGAGTCAACATTTAGCGTAGGGGTCAAAGTTTTAATGTAAAGCGATTCCAAAATTCTAAGTGAGTTGGGACAAGTATTACAACCAAGAATTTTAAAATTGTCTAAAGTGACATCAGTTTTACATTTTATACTGTGTTCCCGAATACTAGAAACTTCTTTAGTTTTTAAGATTTTACCTGTTCGGCCACTTATTCCCATATGCGAATAAAATCTAGCCCTGAGAGAGCGAACAGTGCTGCCAATGTAATTCCCAAGGAGACACCTAGGGCAGGTAAATAAATATACAAAACCGCTACGCAACGAGTCAGGGGTTCGATCCTTCGCTGAGAAAAAGCTACCTAAAGACGTTTTATTAATAAATAGCCTCGGAAATTGCAGTGAAAGGTTAGTTAGTTTCATTATTCCAGTGTACTATTGTTAATTTTTCCAGTGTATTAATTTCACATTTACTATATGTATTTAAAAATAGCTTCTTAATTTTATATGTAAATCTGTATAACTTAGAATTTAACCCTCTTTTTCAGTCTTTTAAAATTTGCCTTTATGAATAGGTTATAGAAATTTTCTTTGTCTTGTTTTTCATTCAATTATTGATTTTAATTTCACATTGTTATTATACAGCCTGAAGATGAGCGTATTGCTCGAAACGTTGCGCATTAAAGAAGACTTTTCATGGCATTTACATTTCTCCTTGTCATTGGATTTCTCCTAAATATTAAATTGAAGCTCTGTAGAAGCAACCCGCATGATTATATATATATATATATATATATATATATATATATATATAAATATAATATATATCGTTCAACATCCACCCTGGTAAAGCCGGGTCGCTCCGCTAGTATATATATATATATACTGTGTATATATATATTTATATATATATATATATATATGTAATAGTGACGTACTGCTTCCAACATTTAGCCGATGCTGATGCCGATGCAGATTCTTTGCCGATATTTGAAAATATCAATTCTCTTCATAAATTTTACTAATTTAATATGAAAACTTTAAATTTTCATATTTTTAAATTTCAAATTTGTTTAAATGCTTTTCCTTAGCTTACTCCACAATATACAGCACCAGACTTTGTTACTAATATACCGTAGTTAAATGATGTATGAAAAAACTATATAGGGCTATAGGTTGATTGCCTGTTGACCCCTCATTAAACCACAAAAACCTGAGATGATTTTTATCATACTCAAGCTTCAAATTTATACAGAGGAATGCTTTTTCTATGTCACTCTGTACAGCATAATTGTCTAAACGGAAGCAAAGGAAAATTTTTACAAGATGAGACAAGATTTGGGCCTTCCACGAGACAATAATTTAAACTAACAGAATTTGTATCCTTTAAACTACAGTTGTATACTACTCTTAGTTTAGTTGTGGATGAGTCTTCTCTGTAAACTCATTTGTGTGTTAAATAATGACAACCTCGTTATTTTGAAAGGTTGATCAGAAACTTCTTCAATGAAGCCCCTTTCTATTTGTTCTTTGAATATGTTGTATTGTTCTAAAAGATTGTCATTTTTAAGTTTTCTGTAATTTTTATACAGATGTGCCTTAGCTACTTTCAAATTGTCCATTATTTCTAGACAAGGTGTTTCCCAAGGCAGCTCCACATAGTATTGATTGTCTCTGTGTTGTAATGTATCCTTAAATTGTTCTGTCATCAATTGGTCTTCATGTGTAATTGCACTGTCCTTTTTGCCAACTGATTCTAATAGTCACAACTGCTATAAACCTTCATCCAATGTGGAATCATTTTCATTCAAATGATGTGGGATGACTACAGCGTTTTTGTTGTTGTTGTTGGTTAGCCGATCAGCCCACCCTGATCGAGCAAGCCGGCGGCACGCAGGTAACCGATCGCCCTCTCCGGAGTGGACCAGAGGTTCAGCGCACTAGTGATCTTGTGTTGTGTTCGTTGTTGTGCTAGAGCGGTACAGTCTGTCATACTGTGTTCAATTGTTTGTGGTGTATTCTGGCACAGGTGGCAGGTGTCGTCTGTGGAGTCGTCTAGTCTGTGTTTATATGTCTGCAAGTTGGTGTGATGCCCACATCGGAATCGTGCTAAGTTAACTCGATCTGATCTGCTCAGGCTGATCTCTGACCTGTCAATGGGTGGCGGCTTCGCACCTAGGACCGCATTCGGACCGAGTCGTGTCATTGCTTTGTGGGTTAGGTATGTGTGTTATGTGTTTTCTGTAATGTGTGATGCCTGTGGTTGTGGTATGAATGGAGTATTTGGTTATAAAGTTTCTCTGGTGCTACCTTAATGGTGCGAGGTGTCGGTGCATGATTGTACATGTAGTGGCAAGGGTGTTGTGGGTTAGTTGTCGCTGCTGCCATGAATTGTGTTCCCATCACGTGTAAATGTTCTCTAACTTTCAATATTTTTGTTTGTGTGTGCAGGTATTCTATTGAGTACACCCTGTAATGATCCGAAGTGCGTTGTTTTGTATTGTCTGTAAGGTGTTTATGTGTGTGTTTGAGATAATCGGTGCCCAGCATGGGCTAGCGTAGTCCATAACTGAGCGAATATATTGTTTGTATATGAGTGATGTTGTTTCCTGCTGGTGTCCAAAGTTTGTGCCTGTTAGTACCCTAAGCGTGTTAAGTCTTGACGTATATTTGTTTTTAATGTCCTGAATTTGGTTTGCAAAAGATAATGATGTGTCGTATGTGACCCCAAGTATTTTGGTCCTGTGAGTGTGTGGAATGTTGGTGTTGTTTGGTGCGGGCTGTGGAGTTATCTGCTGTTCTTTTGTGTTGCTTGTTAGCACGGTGATGGTTGATTTTGTGGGCGCTACTTTGAGTCTATTCTGTGTGATCCAGTCTTGTATACTGTTTATGAATGTTTGTAGGTTATTTGTAGAGGTGTCGATGTTGTTGTGGGTAGATGTTAGAGTGATGTCATCTGCATATGATGATAAGGTAAGCTTGTTATCTATGGGTGTTGGAATGTCTGTCATTCATGAATAAGTTGAACAGTGTTGTTGAGAGAACAGAGCCTTGAGGGACCCCGTTCGGAAAAAGCTTGTTTTTGGATGACTTGCCATTAAATGTGACATGTGAGTATCTTCCTGATAGATAGTTGCTCAGCTACCTTTTGGTGTTATTGTGCATGTTTCTGTTGAGCATTTTGTTTATGAGAGGGAAGCGTGGGATAGCATCAAATGCTTTACTAATGTCTATTGTTGCTAATAGTGTACGTTGAGCTGGTTGTCTGGAGTTGATACCATCCATGATGTGCTGCGTGAGGTTAGTTAGTAATGTCGTGATTGAGTGGTGAGGTCTGAATCTATGTTGAGTTGGCGATAGTGGTAGGTGTGGGTTGATGATTTGTAAGATTAGTCTTTCTGTTACTTTGGAAGGTGTGCAGAGTAAAGTAATGGGTCTATTGGAAGCTGGTTCTGTTGGATTTTTGTTTGGTTTGAGTAGTGTAATAATTTTACTTTGTTTCCCATGGGCTGTCGATTCGCCGACGGACGTTTTGCCGACAGACATTTTGCCGACGGACGTTTCGCCGAACGGACGATTCGCCGAATGGAATGTCATTAATATTTCTATGACAAAATACACACACATGTTATTAAAGGTTATTATTAAATGTTATTGAATTATTTTGCTAAAATATTAAATTATGTTAAATTGACAGTTATAGACGCTTGACGTAAAAACATAGATACCTTTTTTAAATAAATTTATATCGATAATACTATATGAGGACCTTTTCCAGTTTGTGTACCGTTTTTCATATAATTTATTTTTGAGAATATTTTTGTTAAAACTAACGAAAATATCACGACTTAACCAAACCAATTATCAAGGGCGTAAAGTTGATCTATTATTAATTATAACATTGTTTGTTTCTGGAATAGTATTTACTATTTACTAATAGATCAACTGTACGCTCTTGATAATTGGTTAGGTTAAGTCGTGATATTTTCGTTAGTTTTAACAAAAATATTCTCAAAAATAAATTATATGAAAAACGGTACACAAACTGGTAAAGGTCCCTATATAAAATGTATATATATATATACTGTATATATATAATATATATATATATATATATATATATATATATATATATATATATATATATATACTTTCTTAGTGTATATTGTATAATTTAAAACTTTCGTTTTAGACCATGGAATTCACTTTGACGGTGTTCGGCGAATTTGTCTACAACAATTTGTCTACAGATACAATTTATCTACAATAATTTGTGTACAGATACAATTTGTCTTGAGAAACTATTACTAATATTATTTAAAAAAAAAACAAATATAATTTAAATACGAAAATTAGTTGTTAACTTTTATAATTTAAGTCTTGCGTTTGTGCCTTTATAGTTTAAGCTATTCTGAAACGCTTGTTCGTTTGTTGCCTTTTTTAAATCTTAGTAACTTATGTCTTAGGTTTTCGCACTTAAAATTGCAGTCATCCTGGAACTTTTACATTGTTCACTTTTCAGTAACCCACAATGCCTCTTCAATTTATTGATTCAGAGAAAGGCCATAAAAAGTTAGTACACCCTTGACGATTGGTTAGGTTAAGTCATGATATTTTCGTTAGTTTACTGTTAAAACATACGAAAATATCACGACTTAACCTAACCAATCGTCATTTTTTAAAAATAATATTAGTAATAGTTTCTCTAGACAAATTGTATCTGTAGACAAATTATTGTAGTTAAATTGTATCTGTAGACTAATTGTTGTAGATAAATTGTTGTAGACAAATTGTTGTAGATGAATTGTATCTTTAGACAAATTGTTGTAGACAAATTCGCCGGACACTGTCAAAGTGAATTCCATGGTCTAAAACGAAAGTTTTAAATTATACAATATGCACCGAGAAAGATATATATACAGGTATATATATATATATATATATAAACATTTTATATAGTATTATCGATATAAATTTATTTAAAAAAGGTATCTATGTTTTTACGTCAAGCGTCTATAACTGTCAATTTAACATAATTTAATATTTTAACAAAATAATTCAATAACATTTAATAATAACCTTTAATAACATGTGTGTGTATTTTGTCATAGAAATATTAATGACAGTCCATTCGGCGAATCGTCCGTTCGGCAAAACGTCCGTCGGCGAATCGACCCGGTACCCTCTATGGACCAGATGAAGATAGTCAGCCCCCATGAGCATATGTATGTCATCAACTACATTTGTATTAACGGTTTTGTCAGTTGTTGTGTATTTATTTTGAAGTTGCAGCAAAGTTTGTTTTAACCCAGCTATTTGTAATTTTTCTTTTTCTACTTTGTCCACGACAACAACCTTAAGGGTTTCAAATGTTCCACCAAGAGTTAAATTTACATTTGCAGTTTTAAAAGTGGCTTGTACTGGGTTTTTGGTAATAAATGATGAAATAGAGAGATCTTCATTTCCTTGGTGCTTTCGAAGTCCCAATTTTTCTATCATTTGTTTGGTTACAAATGTTTGTTGTGAGCAGGTATCTAAGAGACACCTAACCTGTACTATTTGTCCCTTTTTGTTTTGGATTTTCAAGGTTGTGGTTGGTAAAAGAATTTTTGAATTGTGGTTAACGCTAGACGAACTGACATGCCCATTCATAGCATTTTGAGTTTGTTTCTGTTTGTTTTGGTTTGATTTAGGTGTTTGTTCAAATTGTTTGTAGGTTTTTTCCATGTATTTGTGTTTATTACACATGGGGTAACATGGTCAAAACGATTACAAATCTTGCAATTGTATTTCAAATTTAATTTGCAATCTAACTTTTGGTGCCCTGATCCAGTGCAATTTTTGCATAAGTTTAGTTGTTCACAACGTTTTGACCTTGCTGTAAAGTCTGTGTATTTGGGGCAATATGTAGAACTTTGTTCACTGCTAAAACAAAATTTGCATGGTATGGCGTTAGACTCAAAAGTAGTTACATTAAAGTTTTGTAGAGTAGGAGTCTTTGAGTCTTTTCCTGTCACTTTAATTTCTGCAAATTGAGTTTTGTGGTTGTGTTTGAATATAACTGGCAAGTCTTGAAATTTTTTGTTAGGTTTTCGGCTTTCTGAGTAGGTGGCTTTTTCTTGTGTTGTGTTAAAGTTTGGGAAATCTTTTCCTAGCTTATCAAGGCTAAGGTAAATGTCAGTTGTTCTCTGATGAAATCTCTCTTTACCCTAGAAGGAGTTTTTCGAAAACAACAGCTTGAATGATCGAAGCTGTTTCTGTAATGTTTAAATTATTGTTTTAAAGTTGTCCCATGAAACATTCAAACTCATAGTAAAAGTCAGAGGTCACCATAGTTGTCTTTTGGGGTTCGCATGTTCATTACTTTAAGAGCTAAGTCATGTATAATTTCATCTTTATTCATGTAATTTCTGTTAAGTAATTCTATTGCCACAGAATAAGAATTACCTATGGCTGGCAGTGATTCCACTAATCTTAAGGCATGGCCTTTCAGATAGTTCACTAAATAACTAAATTTATCGACATCTGTAATGTAGTTTTAATTACCTATAAGGCTATGAAATTTTTCAATAAAAGATTGAAATTTGGCTCTGTCATCCTCAAAAGTGGGTACTTCAAGTGTAGGCAATTTTGATTTTAGTTCATTGCCCTCAGCCACGTTCGGAGAGCTAAGTGAAGCATTTGGGATAGCTTCCTAGAAGCTTTCATTGGTGTCTTGTCTTTTGTACTCATCAAGTTGGTTTTGAATTTCAGAAATATAGGAATTAACTTTTGTAATGTAATTTTCACTTTCAAGTTGGTGATTGGAATACTCATCATCTGTTAGTTTAATTGTGTCATCAATATCTGTAATTATGTCTTCATTTAGTGAGGGAATTTCTTGTTTGTAAAGAGTAAGAGGATTTAATGTTGTTTCAAGATCATATCTTGTGATTCTTTCTGTTTGTAATCATTGTACAGTTTTGTGATGACACCTTTACGTGCTGATTTTTTTCTCATTAATTTTTTGTAGTTTTGAGATGGTGCCATAGCTCCAAGGTGTGTGTTTTTGTTTTCTTGGTCTGGGTTAATTACCCTTTTGTCTATGTCTTCCATAATCGTTGTTAGTGTTAAAGTTCTGAGTTTCATTTCATGATGTTAAAGAGTTTTATGAATGAGTTAAAGTTTTTATAACCTACACCACAGGTTGAATTAAAAATTTACAATGTTTTTAGTTAGGATGGGAATTGAGTGTAAGGCCTATATTGAGGTAGGCTTTTACTAGGCCAAAATTTTAAATTGTATGAAGTAGGCCTATTATTCAAGGTAAAGTAAGGTGGGCCTACTAAGTAGGTTTATGTTGTGGGCCTACTAAGTAGGTTTATGTTGTGGGCCTACTAAGAAGGCTTAGGGTGGAGCGGACCTATTTCGTATAGGACCTAAAATGAGTTAAGCCTGTTAAATGAGGCTTTGTTTACGGTTAGTGTAAAGATAAAGTGAGTCTTTTCCGTTCGGGGGCTAGCAGCGAATTTTAATGAAAATCGGTATACTAATGTAGTTTTGGTCACTGATTTCAAAAATAACTTTCTTTTTTTGGAGAAATGAAAAACAAACATGTTAGAGCACTTTAAATAATTAATGTGTTTTAACTAGCTTAAACTAGTTACAGAGGATTGTGTTAAATTTAGTCAGTCACAAATTGCTACTGTTTATGAAAAAGTGCACTAAGTGTGGGAAAGTGTGTTCCTTTGATAAAAATACCCAGTTCTTTCGTTGCCAAAAGCGTCGGTCAAACGGTAAAAAGTGCAACTTTACGAAGAATACGTCTTTTGAAAGATCCCGGCAGATCTGTAAAAGTAGCAGAAAAAAATCAAGAATTAATGCCCAGTTAGGTCAATTGAATGCCCGGTTAGGTCAACTGTACACCCTTGACGATTGGTTAGGTTAAGTCATGATATTTTCGTTAAAAACACATTAATTATTTAAAGTGCTCTAACATGTTTGTTTTTCATTTCTCCAAAAAAAAAGAAAGTTATTTTTTATATCAGTGACCAAAACTACATTAGTATAACGATTTTCATTAAAATTCGCTGCTCGCCCCCAAACGTAAATGATCCGGTAAAGTTTGTGTTGGTGTAAATTTTAGAGGGGTCGGTTCCCCATAGACGAGCCACCATATGAAAAAAACTATATAGGGCTATGGGTTGATTGCCTGTTGACCCTCATCCGTTCAAAATTTCCAGCAGATTTCAGTAGAGAGTTAATGACAAAACCCTACGTTTTTTCGTTAAAAAGTTATGTATGTGTAGGTCTTCAAAGGACTTCGTTAAATTTAGTTGCCTTCGGTATTTTAACGCTGCCTAATGGTAAAGAAAGAAATTACCTTACCTTATTTCGTTGGGCCTCGCTTCTGTTTGTAGGGTGCGACGATCTTTTTCGATGTAGGGCCGCGGTACGATGGAGTTATACAACGAGTTGATTTGAGTTAATTAATATAGGCAATCACTATATTTAAATTCCTCAAGGTATAGGCCTATTCTTTTGAGTTATTAGGTTTATATTACTTGTTATTCACTCAGAACTTATAGGAAGATTAAGTAAACCTTCCTTGCATAAAGGCATTGCTTGTTATAAACAGCTTTCAGTGTCGCAAAATATAAATCGTCTTCGGAATTCACTGATTGTATAAAGTTCCTTGACTTTTCTCTCGAAGTAATTTTCATGAGTCAACAATGGAAAATTTTGATACTAAATAATTTGGTTTTCTTGTTGTCATGCAGGCCCAATGCCTACATATGGGGTTCTATGCATGGCAATTAATTTCATTCCCAATAGGCTATGTCGCCAATCCCGAGGCAATTTTGAAGTTATTTAATTCAATAAATTAATAATTTGTATTTAATTAAGAAATAAAGGTACCATATATGATACCATATTGTAAGCATGTACAGTTTTTCCATATGATGTAAAAAAAATTATTACTCAGTAAAATGCTAAAATAACTTTATTTTCGTTTCATAAATTGAAAACCAATATTTAAAGTAATTGGTTTTCCATATGTTAAACGTATTTTATTTTTTCAACAATGTAACAACTATTTTTTCATTAAAATTTCAAGTCCCTGGTGCCCAATTTCTATAAAAAAAAAAATGGACATATTGGGTTCATAAATTATTAAAATACCTAAAGTAAATTCAACATTATAAGATGGTTTAATATATAAATTATAAAGTACAACTTAATAAATTATTAATAATATAGAGTAGATTACAATAGTTTGTAATATTTAGAGATAAGCTACAGATTTACAAAAGCTAAGACTAACAAATACTCTAAGATCCACTCCAAGGTTAGCTGCCCGAGAGAAAGAAGAGAATAGAGTTAAAAGAAGAGAATAAGGGGTTAAGTAAGTAGCAAAACCTACCATTCGTGGGTTAACATTCATTCAGAAAAAGAGAGAGAAGACTCACCACATCATCCGCCGGCCACTGCCGACAAGTCGGAAAAATAGTCGAAAAGAAGAGGAAAGGGGTGAAAGATGAAAAAAAGTAAAATAAGAACGCTTACAAACCATGCAAACACAGACTTAACTAAAAGAAACAGTTATACCATGCAAACTACAGACATGCAAGTAAAAAAAGTATGAAGAGTATAACAAAAAGTGGATTAGGTTATGCTACGAGCTACATCCAAGCTCGTGTTAGTCTAATTTTTTTTTTTTGTAATATACAGGGTGTCTGAGAATTATCTGTACAATTTTTGGCTGTTATTAAAAGTCAACCATGAAGTGTAGAAATTCCAGTGTTGTCCCATTTTACAGAGAATCTCATTGAGTTTTTTCTGATGCCAAGTTTTGACAAGTTTTTTAGAAATTCCAGTGTGTCCGAAAATTATCTGTACAATTTCATCTTTTAATAAAATTCTTGATAACACACGTAAAATTCTTAAACAAGATTATTTAGAATCTGTATTCTCAAACGTTTCTTTTATTAAAGTAACGTTGTTACAAACATTCGATATGTGCACCATCAGTGATTCGCAAAACATCCGATCGATAATCCAAATGTTGCCATATACGCTGCAGCATATCCACATCAATTCGCTCAATAGCAGCTGTGATTCTTGCTTTTAAATCATCAATGTCTGTCACCCGCGTACAAAAAAGAAAAAACTTGTCAAAACTTGTTATCAGAAAAAACTTAATGAGTTTCTCTGTAAAATGGGACAAAACTGGAATTTCTACACTTCATGGTTGACTTTTAATAACAGCCAAACATTGTACAGATAATTCTCGGACACCCCTGTACTTTAACGCTGGCATATCACACGTTGGTATGTCACAAGCTGTTTTCAATCGTCAACGGACTCAAACCTCGACTATTACTCCCAGAGCTCCTGTTGCTAATTGTTTTGTTATTTTAAACGACGTAATATTTTTAAAATATCTATCTAAACGGTTTTTAAACATATTAACGCCGATAGAGTTCACGATGGACGCGGGAAGATTATTCCACTTCTCAATTACTTTAAACGTAAAGTTTTTAGCGATGTTAGTAATGAAACGTCTACCACTAATTTAAACACATTATTACGAGTATTGCAATTATCGAAAATGAACAATTTGTCAAAATTTACATTATCGATTTTATTAACGATTTTGAAAACTTCAATAAGCTCCCCCGCATTAATCTCCTAGTCTCGAGTGAATGCAAGTCCAACTCTTTAATCCTATCTTCGTAAGACTTGTTGCGTAGTGACGGAATTAGTTTCGTGGCGCGTCGCTGAACCCTTTCCAACCTATCAATATCCTCACGCAAATACGGGCACCAAAACTGAACGGCATATTCTAAGTGAGGCCTGACTAGGCACTTGTTAAAGGGGCAATATAATATTCTTCAATTTAAATTCGAAATTACGCGCGAGAGAGAGAAAGCGCTAGAGAGAGAACGCGCAAGACTTAGAGGGAGATGGGGGTACATATCTCCCCAGTTTTTGGCCTGGGAGGATGAACAGTGTTATCATCCCCCCAAGATTTACAGCTGAAAAAAAGCTAAAATACAGGGTGTACATAAAGTCAGGATCTATTTTTGTGAAGCACTTGGAAATTACAGTATATGGAATTCAATCATAAAATGATAAAGTGGTAACATTTATTAAATAATTAAGAGTAGGATTCGACGTGACGCCCATCAGTATCCCTGCACAGCTCAAATCGTTCCGCAGCATTTCTAAACACATTCTGGAGCATTTGCGGGGATATGTTATCTGCAGCAGTTCGTGTACGTGTACGTAAGTTTTCAAGACTCGTAATCTTCGTCTGATAGACGTGCGATTTGATAAAGCCCCATGCAAAGAAATCTAAAGGGGTTAAATCTGGCGATCTCGCTGGCCAAGGTCTGTTGCTTCCGCGTCCGATCCAGCGATTGGAAAACGTCCATTTAGATAATCCTGAACAATTTTGCATAGTGACAAGGAGCACCATCATGTTGATAGACGACGGTACTAACAATCCTATCCCCGTCGTCTATCAACATGATGGTGCTCCTTGTCACTATGCCAAAATTGTCAGGATTATCTAAATGGACGTTTTCCAAATCGCTGGATCGGACGCGGAAGCAACAGACCTTGGCCAGCGAGATCATCAGATTTAACCCCTTTAGATTTCTTTGCATGGGGCTTTATCAAATCGCACGTCTATCAGACGAAGATTACGAGTCTTGAAAGCTTACGTATACGAACTGCTGCAGATAACATAACCCCGCAAATGCTCCAGAATGTGTTTAGAAATGCTGCGGAACGATTTGAGCTGTGCAGGGATACTGATGGGCGTCACGTCGAATCCTACTCTTAATTATTTAATAAATGTTACCACTTTATCATTTTATGAATGAATTCCATATAATTTCCAAGTGCTTCACAAAAATAGATCCTGACTTTATGTACACCCTGTATATATTTTAAAATCTAATCTAAAACCTGATTGTACAATGAAGGTAAAGGCCTACATAGGCTTATAAATTTTCTGTTGATGTTTGGTTTTTCTGATAATATCAATTTCCTATCTTATGCTAATGCTATATTGAAATATTTCAGAAATAACGAAAAAAATTGAGTTGTAATGTCTCAAGAGAACCATTGTATTGATTAAAAATATATTATATATACCATTACCATATAAATAAAATTCTGGAACTATTGTTTGTGCTTTTCATTTATCCATACCAGTGACATGTGACACGGCCAACAAAGGAGAGTACTCTGTCGGCATGATCATCCCACCCCACTTCTTACATGAAATTTCCGCCACTGTAAATAATTACACTTTGAAATGAGTATATATATATATATAATTTAGGGTGTCTCAAATATACGAATGGAGGATTTCGGGTCGGGGCGACGCTTGCCCGTATTACACCTTTATAAAGGATTGTTATCACAAAATTTGACAGCTGTAGGAGGATTTTTAGGGGGTCACTCAAGTTCGCCACTTCTGTTTCACTTATTCAAGATTTTCTTCTCTTTCGCAGGTGATGGTTACTAGAGCAGGAAACCAGTTGTGGTTGCTGGACAAGGCCCCAATTGCAGCGATTGTTTGTCCACGACTTCCATCGAAGGAGCAATGCCTGCTCCTTTACTTCCACCACCACCAAGACCAAGAGGGAAGGAAGACCAAATCGGAGAGCATTCGCCTGGTTGTGGAAACCATCTGGCCCATCTGGGAGAAGGCCAACATACCAACTACCACCAAGAAGTACGCAGGGGAGAAGCTGGCGAAGTTGATCGATACCTACGACGCACTCAAGAAGAACAGGATAAAGCCGCAAGAGGGTTACCGGTACAAGGAGGGGATGTTCAAGTCGGATTTGGAAGACGTGTTTGACGTGGCTCACTCCTCCGCGCTATCCTCCTCCAAGGTCCCTCAGGAGGACAAGGATTTTCTCACCTCGCAGAGGGAAGACAGGATGTCGTCAAGTCTTGCGGGGGTGGACCAGAAGACAGCGAAGAAGAAAGCTGTGAAGCGGAAGAGGGATCTTGCAGCCACGGCTAGGAAGAGTAAATGGGATGCTGGGGTGACACAGCTCATGGAGGTAGCGATCTTGGAGGTGGATGGTAGCAGCACTGAAATGAACACGGAAGACGAAGATGATGACGACGAGACGTACCAAGCGCCCAGCACCAGCAAGGCCCAGACTCAAAAGAAAAGGCGAATGAATGCCCTCACGGACCCGAATCTCATCGCTGCTTGGGATCGCGACAACATGTCCGTGAGACAAGCAACGTCGTCCTTTGCAGCAGCAGCTCAGAGTTTGGGTCATGACCTGGATGACCTGGTAATCTCGCCAGCAACTGTTCATCGAACACGGAACAAGATCCGAAAGGAGATGGGAGAAGAGTTGACCCGAAAGTTCGAAGCTTCTGGTCCTTTAGTCTTGCACTGGGATGGGAAACTGTTGGAAGATATCGCCAAGGAGAAGAAGGAGGTTGACCGGATTGCTGTTGTGGTTACGGGCGATGGAGTCGAGGAGCTTCTTGGTGTACCCGTTGCGGTGGACGGCACTGGAAAAGAACAGGCTGCAGCCGTACTCCAGGAAGTCCAGGCTTTTGGCATTTCGGAGCAAATCATTGGACTGGGATTCGACACCACAGCTGTGAACGCTGGGATGATCCAAGGTGCTTGCGTTCGCATTGAGCAGGAGTTTGGCCGTCCCATGTTGTGGTTGGCTTGCCGTCACCACGTCTTGGAGATCTTACTCAAGGATGTCTTCGTGCGATGTCTGGGGCCGTCCTCTTCCCCTAACATTCTCCTCTTCAAAAGATTTCAACAGCGGTGGGCCTCCATTGACAAAGGGTCATTCTTGTCCATCGGTGACGAAAGCAATCCCACAACAACTGACAACTGGGCAAATCAAGCGTCTTCCATGAAGAAATACCTGCAGCAGACGCTTTCCCACGGCACACATCCCCGAGAAGACTACCGTGAACTCCTCATCCTTTCCTACCGCTTCCTTGGCGGTCAGGTCCAGGGGGGATTTCGTCAGCCTGGGGCCTATCACCACGCCAGATGGATGGCCAAAGCCAACTATGCCCTCAAGATTTTCATGTTCCGTCACCAACTGGACCTGACAGCCAGGGAAGAAGGAGGACTTCGGCGGCTGTGTTTGTTCATCTCCCCGCGTACGTGAAGCAGTGGAATGAGGCAATGGTCTCGAATCGAGCTCCACTGAACGACCTAGAGTTCCTTCGCCTGCTCGAGGCCTACCCTGACAAGGAAGTCAGCCACACGGCATCCATGGCCTTGAAAAGGCACCTGTGGTACCTCTCAGAGGATCTCGTGGGGCTTGGTTTCTTTGACGACCGCATTCCAAAGGACACGAAGCTAAAGATGGTCCAACGACTTCAATCCCCGCCACGAAGAAAGGACTCAAGCGGATCGATCCGAAGAACTTCAATCCACAGCAATCCATCGAGCTCTTCGTCACCCGGAGAACAAAAGAAGTCTTCTTCGCGCGATCCTTCCAGAATCTGAGTCTCCCACCTTCCTCATGAAAGATCCAGAGGATTGGATCAATGACCAGGATTGGATCACGGCGCAAAAGAGGGTGAAAGCCCTGAAGGTGGTCAATGACGCCGCCGAGCGTGGTATCGCTTTGATGAAAAGATTCAATTCCACCATCACGCGTGATGAGAAGCAGAAGCAATTCGTCCTCAAGGTGGTTAGGGCTCACCAGAAGTTGATCCCCGTCAAGACGAAGGAGAGCTTGAAGAGTAAAATCAAGTAGTGTAGGACAGATTGATGATGAAAACAATCCATTTATACGCGCTTATTTCAATTAATGAAAGGTGCATTTCGTTTATTTTCATTTTTGTTCAGAAATAAAGAGAATAAGAGAATGATAGAAATGTCTTTTTTTTCCTAAATAGCTACACGAAAGTGGTAAACTTGAGTGACCTCTAAATACTGTTCGATTCCCATCATTTTTCGATTTTTAGAACCTCTATGCCTGTTGAAATCGGGGCAGCATTCGCGAGCAAGAGAAAATCGAAAAAAAAAATTTTCTATGTATTAATGAGACACCCTAATATATATATATATATATCAGGGATGGGAAACTAATAAATTTTTAAGTCCAGTTTTCGATTTCAGTTTCGATTTAAGTGTTTATTTTTTTCCTGACTTGAGTTTATTTTTCGTTTCAACTTTTATATTTTTCGGTTCGATTCAATTTAAATTTCGATTCCAGTTTTTTTTCAGGTTTCTTTAAGAATTTCTTTGTACTATTTATATTATTTTTGGGGGAGGGGGTACCCTATTGACAAATTCAGGTTTAATTTTATATTTGTATTTGCATTCGATTTCTGTTTTTCAAAGAGAATTTGCTTTAGTGACTATCTTTACTTTTGTATGATTAAACATGTAACTGATGTAAGCATCTACGTATAGCCAACTGAATCAGCACGAAACACTCATCTTTTTTTTTTTACTTATTCGCTTCATTTCTTTCAAATAAAGTTTTATTTAACAAATACTTTCAATTCGAAATGTTTTATTAATTCGTGTTTAATTAATTCTAGAAGGCCAGAGACCATTAAGAAATTCACACCTTGGTTAGATCCCGTTCACCCGACACCGGAAGGGATTTCTTGACTAAGAATCTCATTAAAGGGTCCAGCTTATAAGAAACCTTCGCACAAATTAAAATTATCTTCTTGAAAAGATAATTTTAATTTGTGCGAAGGTACTTATAAGCTGGACCCTTTAATGAGATTCTTGGTCAAAAAATCCCTTCCGGTGTCGGGTGAACGAGATCTAACCTGGTATGAATTTCTTAATGGTCTCTGTCCTTTTAGAATGTTCCTTACCTTTCCTGGATTGTTTCCTTACTCACTTTTGTTCATTCGTTTTTCTGTATCCACCCGAAGAGGATGCCAGTGGGCATCGAAACTGTTGTAGAAATAAACTCCTTCTATTAGTGTGGGTTTTATTGTCACAACATTCCATAGGATTAACATTTGAATTGAAGTTTGGTCATTCCCACGGATTATCTCACTCACTTATGTAGATGACCTGTAGATAGTACAGTATAGCTATTATCGAACTGAAAAATTTAATGGTCAGCAAAAACTGAAGGCGTCCTTACCAAGTGATTAAACGTAGGTCAACGAAAGGAGCAGTCATTATTGAAAAGTATTTTCATATGGGCTAAAAATTTTCCTCCCTAATTCTTTTTTTTTCATTTTGAAAACCATTGTCTGTAGTACTTTCAGTTGCGTTATTTTCTACATCGAATTAAAGGATAAATGGATATTTTAAATCCATACAAATGTTAAGTCGCAAAAAATGGAAAATAATTCACGTGATTTATATTTTTTTGCAATCCAAATGCTCCTCAAAACTGAAACGCAAAACTGTTATTTTTAATCAATTCGAATTCAGAATCAAGTTTTTGATTGTTTTTCAATTTCAGTTCGAATTTCGATTTTAGTTGTCAGAATTTTTTTCAGTTCGTGTTTTTTCGATTTCAGTTCATAAAGTAATATCGTTTAGCAGTTTATTGATTCCAATTCGATTCAGTTTCCTATCTATAGTATATATTATCATAAACACTGTTTTTTGTCTGTTCAGTTTTCCATAAATATAGATTTCGTTTTGTAATGAAAATTTTATAATTTCAAAGAATCGGTGAGAGAACTGATTAATTTGACTGATGCCGATGCAGATGCCAATGCCCAAAAAATGGACGATTCTACTGGTGACGATGCAGATGCCGATTAATTAGTACACCACTATATATATATATATATATATATATATATATATATATATGTGTGTGTGTGTGTGTGTGTGTTTTGTTGTTGTTGTTGTTTAGCCGATCAGCCCACCCTGATCGTGCAAGCCGGCGGCACGCAGGTAACCGATTGCCCTCTCCAGATTGGACCAGAGGTTTAGCGCACTAGTGAAGTTGTGTTGTGTTCGTTGTTGTGCTAGAGCGGTCATAATGTGTTCAATTGTTTGTGGTGTGTTCTCGCACAGGTGGCAGGTGTCGTCTCTGGAGTTGTCTAGTGTGTATTTATGTCTGTAAGTTGGGGTGATGTCCACATTGGAATCGTACTAAGTTAACTCGATCCGATCTGCTCAGGCTGATCTCTGCTGACCTGTTAATGGGTGGCGGCTTCGCACCTAGGAACACATTCGGACCGAGTCGTGTCAGTGCTTTCTGCGATTGGGTGTGTGTGTGTGTATGTGTTTTCTGTACTGTATGATGTCTGTGGGGCGTGGTATGGAATGGAGTATTTGGTTATAATGTCTCTCTGGTGTTACCTTAATGTGCGAGGTGTCGGTGCATGATTGTATATGTAGTGGCAAGGGTGTTGTAGGTTAGTTGTCGCTGCTGCCATGAATTGTGTTCCCCTCATGTCTAAATGTTCCCTAACTTTCAGTATTTTTGTTTCTGTATGCAGGTGTTCTATTGGTGCTGTTTGAGTGCATCCTGTAATGATACGAAGTGCGTTGTTTTGTATTGTTTGTAAGGTGTTTATGTGTGTGTTTGAGATAATGGGTGCCCAGCATGGGCTAGCATAGTCCATAACTGAGCGATTATATTGTTTGTATATGAGTGATGTTTCCTGCTGGTGTCCAAAGTTTGTGCCTGTTAGTACCCTAAGCGTGTTAAGTCTTGACGAACATTTGTTTTTAATGTCCTGAATGTGGTTTGCAAAAGATAATGATGTGTTGTATGTGATTCCAAGTATTTTGGTCCTGTGAGTGTGTGGAATGTCGGTGTTTAGTGTAAGCTGTGGAGTTATCTGGTGTTCTTTTGTATTGCTTGTAAGCAAGGTGATGGTTGATTTTGGGGGCGCTACTTTGAGTCTATTGTGTGTGATCCAGTCTTGTATACTCTTTATGTATGTTTGTAGGTTATTTGTAGTGGTGTCGATGTTGTTGTGGGTGGATGTTAGAGTGATGTTATCTGCATATGATGATAAGGTAAGCTTGTTATCTATGGGTGTTGGAATGTCATTCATGTATAAGTTGAACAGTGTTGGTGAGAGAACAGAGCCTTGAGGGACCCCGTTCGGAAAAAGCTTTTTTTTGGATGACTTGCCATTGAATATGACATGTGAGTATGTTCCTGAAAGATAGTTGCTCAGCTATCTTTTAGTTTTTTTGTGCATATTTGTGTTGAGTATTTTGTTTATGAGATGGAAGCGTGGGATAGCATCAAATGCTTTACTAATGTCTATTGTTGCTAATAGTGTACGTTGAGCTAGTCCTCTGGAGTTGATGCCATCCATGATGTGCTGCGTGAGGTTAGTGAGTAATGTCGTGGTTGAGTGGTGAGGTCTGAATCCATGTTGAGTAGGCGATAGTGGTATGTGTGGGTTGGTGATTTGTAAGATTAGACTTTCTGTTACTTTGGAAGGCGTGCATAGTAAAGTAATGGGTCTATAGGAAGCTGGTTCTGTTGGATTTTTGTTTGGTTTGAGTAGTGTAGATAGATAGATAGATAGATAGAATAACCTTTATTAATAATAATAAAATAAATATTTTTTTTCAATTTACAATGACATGAATAATTGTGAAGCTCGACTATTTATTTTATTTAATTTGGCCCTTAAGCTTTAGGCTTTACTGGGCTCTTATTAAAAATAAGTCGCTTGTTGTTATAAATTAATAATAATAAATAAATAAATAAGTATTATTAATAGTTAAAACATGTATTACAGTATTGAACAATATTAATGGACAATATTAAACAATATTAGTGGACATTAATCCTAGATTTTTGTTAGTATGCCATTATTAATCGGGATTTCAACTTGGTTTTAAATAAATTTACTTTCACAATATTTTTTATCTCGGCATGCATGTCATTCCATAATTTCAATCCAATGAAAATGGGTAGATTTTGAGATGAAGACAATCTAAATTGAGGTATAATTTGATCTATTTCTGGTCTGATACGAGTGGATTTCTTGATGAGTTACAAAATATTTATTTACCCATTGCAAATTAATGATTTTGTTCTTACATTTGTAAATAAAAATAAAATGTGCCAGTTTTGTTATATCGTTGAGCTTTAGTAGGTTTAGCTCTTTAAATAATGCACTAGAGTGATCAAGGAAATCAGCATCAGATAATAACCTTATTGCTCGTTTTTGGATGACAAAGATACCATTTAATGCGTTGTTAGCGGAGTTTCCCCAAACAAGGGTGCAGTATGTTATATAAGGAAGAACAAGAGTATGATAAAGAGTCAATAAAACTTGTTTAGGGACTACATTTCTAAGTTTAAACATTATAGCAACGCTCCTTGAAATCTTTTTCGCGATATAATTTACATGATCACTCCATTGCAAATTCTTATCTAGCATTACACCAAGAAATTTTGTTACAGTACACTCCTTTATGGCGATTTCATTAACATTAAGTCAAGATATACATTTCTTTTATTAGTAAAAATCATGAAATTTGTTTTACTGGTATTTAGGAAGAGTTTATTGGTGGTCAACCATTTCATTACACTGATGAATTCTGAATGAAATATATTCTTAGCTGTATTAACATCTTTGCAAGAAAAAGAGACAGTTGTATCATCTGCAAACATTATGAAGTTCAGTATATCAGATGAACGTGGAAGGTCATTTATATATAATAAAAATAACAGTGGACCCAGAACTGAGCCCTGTGGCACACCATGTTTGACAAGCGCTTTAGTTGAGCAAACCTTATTTACTGATACAAAATGATATCTATTGGACAAATAACTTTTAAACCAATCACTGATTGCTCCTCTAAAGCCGTAACAATATAATTTATTAAGTAGAATATTATGGTCTATTACATCAAACGCCTTACTCAAATCCATAAATATTGATATCATTATTTCTTTGTTCTCCTTAGCTATATTTACATTTTCCATAAGATTTAAAATAGCCATTTCCGTTGTTTTATTATTACGGAAGCCATATTGATTTGGAGATAATAAATTGTAGGATTCTAAATATCGCTGCATTCTACTTTTTACAATTTTTTCAAAACTTTGCTGAACACAGATAATGAACACACCGGCCTGTAATTTGTTGCTAGTGTAGGATCACCCCCTTTAAAAAGGGGTGTTATACAACCAGTTTTTAGCATTGATGGGAATATTCCTTTGGAAATACTTTGATTGATAATTTTAGCCAAAGTTACAGATATCTTATCTTTAACAAGTTTCAATATAGGTACAGGAATGTTATGAATGTTATTTTTTGTATTTTTTAATTTACCAATAATATTCTGGACCTCAGTAGAGGTAGCAGGAACAAAAGAAAATGAATTTAGTGGGCTGGGTGGCATATATTCTAGAGGTGAGTGATCATTATTTATTAATTGTGAGCGAAGCTTATCCGCTATTGAAGTAAAATGTGCATTTAAAGAGTCTGCAATAGCAGTATCATCAGTAATTTCTTTATTATCAACATTTAATTTCTCTATTGAATTTTTCTTAATTTGTTTTCCGAGAAGATTGTTTATGGTTGTCCAAGTGTTTTTCATGTCTCCTTTATGTTTGGAAAATTGATTGTTATAATAGTTATATTTTGCAATTTTGATTATTTTAGTTAATTTGTTTCTGTATTGAGTATATTGTATTTTAGGAATTTTGCTCTGCAATTGCAATTTGAATAATTTATCTCTGTTCTTTATTGAAGTGATAATTCCTGGAGTGATCCATGGATTTGCGACACTTTTGGGCGAAACTGTTTTTCTCCTTAAAGGAAAGCAAATATTAAAAATATGGAATAAGGTGTCATAGAAGAACTGAAACATATGATCTGGGTCATTTAAAGGTTCGTCACAGTCAAGTCGAGTATTTTCTACAGCCCCAATAAATTTTCTTTTGTTAACCTCTGAGAATATTCTGTAATCAATAGTTGTTTTGTCCGCAACCTGAACAATGTTATTGATATAGCGTAAGTAGGAAAATGATCACTGATGTTAGTGGTTATAATTCCAGAATTTACGAGGGCATTGCTATTTACAAATATATTATCAATCGTAGATTCTGTTATTCGATTGCCATAGCTGCAGACTCGAGTGGGTTTGGTAATAGAATGACTAAGATAGAAAGAATTCATTAAGTTTAAAAATTTATGAGAGATTGCTTCAGATTGCAAATTGATGTTGAAGTCTCCCGCAACTATGGCATTCGATTTATGAAAGTTGCATAACATGTTATCTAAGTGAATTAAAAAGCTATTGATATTAGTATTAGGTGGTCTATATATTGCATGGACAGAATATACATTACTTTTGTCTTTTATATTCACAATCAGGTTTTCATTGTCACTATTACATAGAGAAAATACTTCGTTAGAGTCGTAAGTTTGATGCACATACATGAGATACCCCCACCAATCTGACCATCTCTTACAGTATGATAAGCAACGTAATTATCTATATTATATAGGTTTTTAATACTACTATTTAACCAGGTTTCCGTGAGAATTATAACACTAAATTTGACCGTAGAAGTTTTCAAAAGGGCCAATAAGTAGTTATAGTTCCTAGGTAAGCTTCGAATGTTTAGATTTAGCACTGAAAGATTTTTATAAATATCTTTTTGTAATACAAAGGCATTAAACTCGTCTATCGATGAGACCATGCAATTGCCTACACCAGATTCCTGTTCTAGATTCTCTAAACTGGATACAGAATTTTTGGTAATGAATTGAAATGATTAATATCGGCACATATACTATGAAAGTCTTTATCGATGAAAGCCATTTAACAGTAGTTCTCAAACAATTTCACTAAATACAGAATACGGGAATAAGGGGTTACCGCCCAGTTGAGCCGAGAATGGGAAAGTCGACTGTTGAGATTGTATGCGGAGTTATTCGCAGGCCTCCTGTGTGCCGACTGTCGGCTGGCGTTTTCGTAGTTCTCATAGCTTCGAATGCTTCTTCACTAACAAGGTGAACTCCTTTGACCGAAGTATTCCGGCGTGGAGGAGTCTCTCTTTCTTTAATAATTAACTTCGCTCCAAGGAAGTAGGCAACTTTCCCGAGTCTCCTCGCTTCTATGAGTTTAGGGAGCTTTTCTTTATGAATTTTACGTGCTTCCTCACATACGTCGTCATTGACGAAGATTTTTGATCCTTTCAGCTTTCTTCTGTTTTTTAGTATTAAATCTCTGAGTTTCATCTTCACATATTACTTTCATAGCTGAAGTGGGCGTCTTAGATTCAGTCGTGTCTTTAACTCTAGAATTTGCTTTTTGTGGTGGAATTTGTTTTTTTAATCTAAAAGCACTTTTGATCTTAATATTCCCCAAATTCAGTCTATCTTTTATTATGTCCTCTACCTTTTTCTTCGTTTCGCCGTTTGTTTCTCTATTAATTTCAGATACCCCCATTATGATTAAGTTATTGGCACGTGAATTATCGTCTAGGCTGTTTAATTTATTCCTAATTGAATTGTGCTCGTTTTTTCATCTCCATGCTACGATTATTTTTAGTAAGCGAGTTTAGTGTTTAGGGTGTGTGTTAGATATGTTGTCTGGTCCAGTAGCCTTCGAATTCTTAATGTTTTGGATGATCTTAGTGGTCTGGTCTGTATTGAAGGGTGTAATGGTCGTGTCGAGTCTGTAGGTTTTCTTGTGCCTGGCTGTTTGTCTGTCTGCGTGTTTCTAGTTGTTGTCTCTGTTTTTGTAAGGGGTTAATCGGGGAAATCAAACAATATCATAAAGTAAAATGCAGACATGTATTAAATATAGCATATTGCATGAAAATATATTTCTTCATTCATTTATGAACCCTGAAAATCATGAGAAGGCAACCTCTATCGTATTGCATGAAACTTTTATGTGATTATGATGAAGCAATGAACATAAAATGACGTATGATTAGGGTGGTTTTATAAATCTGATATCGGAATATTTGTTCTGCCAATCCAGCATTTGGTGCCACTAGCTTAAAAAATGATACACTAAAAAATGTTTTGAGATCAGAATATATTTAAGACTTGCTCAGAGCTATTTTTTTTTTTTATAAGATCTCCATCCATTTTAGTGCTATTGGGACACATTTAAAAAAATGGATCTTTTGTGTGAAAAGCATGCTGTCTATTTTGACAAATTAAATTAGTAAAACATTGTAATAAGTGTTCCTTTCACTGCGGTCCACAACCATCCGTGTTGGGGGGATATTTTATTAAAAAAAATTTGGTATTGGACAAAAAACAAACATTGGAATTTCTCCATTGACAATTTACATGACATATATTATTTGATAAATGCCAGATAATCATTGTTGCTTGGTTCGCATGATGGCAGACTTCTTTGTTGGTGTCCGGACAGTAGCATGGCTCCTCCTGTATGATTCATGGACTGGCCAAAGTGTTGGATCCTCCTCCAAGAAATCTTGAGGCAGTTCAAGTACTTCAAAAAACTTCAGAGTTGACATGGTGACAAAATCGTGTAATTCTTTCCCTCATGCCTGGCCAACTGGAGAAATCCGTTTAGGGGGCTCCTCAGACCCGATTTTGTTTTTCCGGGCATTTACCATCTTCTACAGAATCTAAGACTGACAAAGACCCTAAGATCCACTCAAAAGGTTTGCCCGAGAGAAAGAAGAAAGTAAGGGGTTAAAAGAAGAGAATATGGGGTTAAGTAAGTAGCAAAACCTATCACTCGTGGGTTAAAATTCATTCAGAAAAAGAGAATGAACGACACTAACATCATCCGCCGGCCACTGCGGACAAGTCGGAAAAATAGTCGAAGAGAATACTTCCAGCTGTTGCGGACCGGTCCTCCACTCCATAGGGAGGTAGAGGATGCAGCCCACTCTGCCGGAAAGGGGTGAAAGATGAAAAGAAGTAAAATAAGAACGCATTACAAACCATGCAACACATTCTTAACTCAAAGCAACACATACCTCCAGCAGTTGCAGACCGGTCCTCCACTCCATAGGGAGGTGGAGGACGCAGCCCACTCTGCCGGAAAGGGGTGGAAGATGAGAAGAAATAAAATAAGAACGCATTACAAACCATGCAACACATTCTTAACTCAAACACTATCATACCATGCAAACTACGGACATGCAGTGAAGAGAGTTACAGACATGCAAATAAAAAGAGAGAAAAAAAAAGAATAACGAAAAGTGGGTTAGTTTACGCTACGAGCTACATCTAAGTTCATGTTAGTCTAATTTTTTTCCTTTTTTTTTTTTTGCTGGCTGCAACACACTCATCGAAGAAACCGAAGCCTACCAATGTTTCTGATAGATACCAAAGATGGCGGCTGAATGCTGTGTTGACAGCCTTAGGTATATCTTTATCAGCATAGTTAGCTAATGCAGGGAAGAGATTCAGATCGTTTCTCGGAGCTTCTACTGAAAACGAACTCTGAAACCAGTATTTGACATAGATGACCGTGACAAAGAGGCTTACTTCCTGGAGGTGGCTCCATGCCATATCACTGCCGTAGATAGCTCGAGCCATCCAACGACCACGATGTATTGCTCCTGGATATCGGAAATGGATCTCGCGTGGAGGGACCTCTCCAGGAGAGATCATCATCAGTTCAAGGAGCTCACGGTAGTCATGCCGTGGCTGAAATTTGGACAGCTGGTCAACAGCAAATGCAATGACCTCAGTCTTATATCCATTTATCACAGGGATTAGGTCTTCTTCATCCACTGCCGAGGAGTATGCTGTCTTATCGAGGTAAAGCCAGTAGTCCCGGAACTGACTGAAGAGCTGAATATTTGGAGATTTGGAGCTGGAGACATCATGAAGGCTGAAGACCGTCTCTAGGAGTATCTCCGAGATGTGATGTCGACACGCCAAGTTCAATAAATTCCTCCCAAACTCAGTTTCCAAACGAACACAAACTCCTCCCTTTGAACCAGTGTTGGACGCGGTGGTGTCAAAGCAGAGCCCCTTCACTCGCTCCCTCAGTCCCCACTCATTTATCGTCTCCACGATGGCACTCCCAATTACTTCCGACTTTCCCGATTGAAGTTTTGAAACTGCCAGCAACTTCACCACGTCTTGTCCAGATACAAGAATCGGGAGACGGTCCACTTTGTCCTGACCAGGACCAGAGTAATCCTCCATGATTTTGCCGTTCCATTGTAAGATCAGAGGAACTGCTGGAGCGAAGCTTTCCTTCATCTCATGAGCAAACTTCTTCCGATGTTCCATCCGCTCCTTGTGGATAGTGCTTCGTCTGATCATCAGGTCTTCTACTTCATGACCGAATTGGCTCGTGGACGCTAACGCTGAAAATATATGCGCTGCTTGCCGGTCAGTCACATTAGTCCGATCTAGTGCAGCTGCCACTTCAGGTGTCACGAGACCTACAGTCCAGTGAAGTCGAGCTCATTTAGGGGCACGCGTTTCTGATGGTGCAAGCTCTTCCTCCACTTCTAACGAGTTGCTAGACGAAGACAACTCAAGAACAGCGACGTCGGTTGCAGCAGCACTTGATGAAGCCGCTTTGCCAGACCGCTTTGAAGCTTCCGCTCTCCTTCTTGCAATACGTTCTTCTTGCAGAGTGAGTTTTATGTCAACTCCAGCCATCGTGCCCCTCTGTCCTGTCTCCGTTGAGCTTCCAGGAATTGTCTGTCCTCTTCAATTTTCATCAGCTGCATGGCATCCTGGTGGGCGGTGTCGAAGAGGTTGTCTAACTCATCTTAAAATGTTGCCTGATTGGCAAGTGTCGTGGCAAACTTTCGGTTGATATTCTTCTTCAGCACTTGCCACTCAGTATGAAGCTTCTTGATGTGTTCGACAACATGGTTAGCAGCTTTTATAGGCACTCGAGCTTTCATCCAAATTGGAAGCACGAGATCAGTTGTCTTGGACACGCTATCTTTAAGAGTCAATTTTTGCTAATTGTGGAAATGGAAGAGAACAGCCAATACTTGTCGGCGAGATGGGAGCTTCGATGATGGGGTAAAGTTCGCCTGAGTAACACCAACCAACCAGATGGCACTGGCCGCACGTTTTGTCATCGACATCGTGACTCCTGAGAAGTTGAAAGAAGCACAAATTATTTGTTAAATACCTGCGTCGCTAATATTGTGTTGCAATTTTTTAACGCTGCGAACGTGATTTTTTTATGTTAATTTTTTTCGGTTTTATTTTTTATTTTTGTTTTTTTATAAACTTTTTCATTTTTATTTTTATATAAATATTTAGTTTTTATGTTTTGCCTCAAGGACAACAATAATGCGCTATTGTAGCAAAATTATATATATAGTACGAATTTCATTGATTCCTATTTAATATCAATATATTTTATATTCGTAAAATTTCAAATGAGTTGAGCATGTCCTAAATATCGTTTGATCATAAAAATATTCCTTCTCTACAGTTTCTACCCCAAGTGGCAGTAGATGATGGGTTGGCAAAGAAAAAAAATTGGAATAGAATTCCACCTCTGAGATAAAACCACCCTAATATATATATATATATATGTGGGTGTTTGTGTGTAGGATTGAACTCAGAATGGTCCGATGAGGTTTTTTAATGATACACACAGATCGTGCATGGAACAAGGAACTCTTCTGGGAAACCTAAATCCACTATTGTCCGAATAAGTAATGGTAAATGACAAACACTATAGTTTTTCTTTTTCATGATGATAGGCTGACGTGGGCAACGAGTCACTGGCAAAGAGGCCCCAAAAATATAGCTTCCCTCACCAGCTATTTGCAAAGCAGACAGGATCCAGCTTTGGGACAGGATCTAGTGTTTAGATCTTGTCCCAAAGCTGGATCCTATCTGCTTTGCAGATAGCTGGTGAGAAAAGCTATATTTCTGGGGCCTCTTTGCGAGTGACCCGTTGTCCACGTCAGCCTATCATCATGAAAAAGAAAAAACTATAGTGTTTGTCATTTACCATTACTTATTCGGACTATAGTGGATTTAGGTTTCCCAGAAGAGTTCCTTGTTTCATGCACAGTCTGTGTATCATTATCATATATATATATATGTGTGTGTGTGTGTGTGTGTGTGTGTGTGTGTATAAGTTGAAGTGTGGAATACATATACAAACTTAAAAAAAATAAAAGAGTTTTGAAATTATATTTTGTAAAATTTCGGTTCTTTTCAATTTCAATTTCAGTATACTCTTTATAATTCCCAAAGCATCCTCAATACCTTACCTAAGTTAAGGTCACTGAACTGAACTTACCTTATATAAGTGTTTTCCTTTCAAGTTACATTCTTTTCCTTTCGAATACTGAATTAGGATTTTTTAATTCAACTTCTTTCCGTTAAATTCTTTTTAATTTTAGAATTTTCTGTTATTCTTTCCTTTTCATTTAAGTACCTGTATATTTAAACCTTATTGTTAACATGTTTGAACATGTTTAGAAGTTGAATGTGTCACTGTTACAACTCTCTATTATATCTCACTCCTAACAGTACGGCTCTGAACCAAAACATTATGAACCAAAGTACCAACATAGCACGCGAACCAAATAGTAAATTTTATGTATTATTAAAGCCCGATTTTTAGTTTCGTATTTAACAAATGACTTTGATGTTCAAATATATGTTAGTCAAAGGTCTTATGTTATGTTACTGAATATGTCATTCTAATTATTTTAGTCTAAGTGAACCATTGAGGTGCAAACTGCAGGGTGGCTTTGGCGTTTTTAAAATTCTTAATTTTCTGTTTCCGAGCTAAACTACTAATTTCTTATCCTAAGTCCCTGAAAAGGCGTTTTTCTAATTAAATTTCTTGTCCATTTGATACTTTCTAAAGCTAATTTCTCTTCGGCAAGACTGTGTCGAAAGGAATCAAAGGTTACTAAATATACATCTTCTCAGTAAGCACATCATGCAGATGAGTAAAACCACAGTTTAGTTACACAGCTCTAATTCAGGAAATTTAATCAATTTTCCCTTTAACCCTTCCCCATACTAGTTATCAGCGTCATATTAATTAAAACATTCATGCATTTATCAAGCAAAAACTTTAATTAAGACCACGCCTCACATTTTTGCGAGAAATTAGCTTTTGAGAGGGCCTAACATAACCTAGTCTCAGATTTGACAAACTCCGTAAGTGGAAGGAATTTACATAGAAATTTATAATGAATATTAATGGACAAGAAATGTAATTAGGAAAAACATCTTTTGAGGGACTTAGGAGAAGAAATGAGTAGTTTAGCCAAGAAACAGAAAAAACTAATAATTTTTAAAACGCTAAAACCACCCAACAGTTCGGCCTTTCAATTAACATACAATATATTTGAAAACCAAAGTCTCTCTTTAATTACGAAACTAAAAGTCGGGCTTTAAAAATACTATACAAAATTCATTGGGTTGTCCATCCGTTTTGTTGGTACGCAGCTGAAGATTGACGACGTAATTGGTCCTGACTCATATGAAAGTATGAATTGTCTGGCGTAATATAAAATAATAAAAGTGATTAAAAAAGTAGCAAAAGTATTATGCATATGCATTACATAGTATAATTTTATCTTCATAAACAAGGAATATCTTTTTTTTTTACTGTGGATAAAAATATATCAAAATTTGCTTGAAATCTGTCGGTTCGTTCATGTACTCTGATTTTGTGGATATTTTTTAGTTTGTATGGAGAGGGGCACAGGTTATTTATTACTCGTAAAAAACTTTCTATTTCATAAATCGAGAACTGATATATAGGCTATATACGAGGGTGGGTTGAAAAGTAATGCCTCCACTCAAATAAATTTTAAACGGGTTGAAGGATTTTATCGAAACAAAAGCAGATACTGTACAGTATATACCTTAGAGTTTATTCTTCAAAACGATACATTTACTTTTCTATAAAATCACTATCTACCTCGATACATTTACGCCAATGATAAATGAGTTTTTGAAGTCCATCTCCGTAAAACTCGGAGCTTTGACTATGAAACCAAAATTTCAGAGCGGCCTTAACTTCTTCGTCAAACTCATAGCGATTTTCACGGAGATGTTCTTTAAGTTTAGGAAAGAGGTGAAAATCGCATGGTGCTAAATCGGGGCTATATGGTGGATGCGGCAAGACGGTGAATTGCAGACCCTCAAGTGCTTCTCGTGTTTGAACACTGGTGTGAGGACAAGCGTTGTCATGGTGAACAATGACTGCATTTGTGTGGGTGCGAACCCTCCTGATCCCTTTTTTCAACTTCTTCAGAGTTTCAATATAACGTGCGAAGTTGAATGCTGTCCCTCTTTCCGTAACGTCTTCGAGAACAACACCAATGATATCCCCAAAAACAGTCATCATCATTTTTCCAGGCGATTTTTTAACTTTGAATTTTTTTGGTTGTGGTGAATTTTTGTGCCGATACTCCATGGATTGCCGTTTATTTTCAAGGTCATAATGTGGACCCACGTCTCGTCTCCTGTCAAAGTGCTGTGCAGAAATTCATCTTCATTTTCGAAGCGCTGCAGATTTTCTTGGCAAATGCGTAGTCTCTCAGTTTTCATCTCGGCAGTGAGCATGCGAGGCACCCATCTGGCGCAGATAATTTCGGTAACCGAGAATACTGATAATGTGTCCCACTCGCTCTTTGTTGACATCGAGCATTGCAGCAATTTCATTTTGTTTAATGCGACAGTTTCCACGAATTAGTTCGTCAACGTAGTTCCGATGAGACTCGTCGGTTGCTGTTACAGGCCTTCCACTTCGCGGTTTGTCACGCAAATCTTCTTGCCCTGCTCCTGTTTCTTTACAGTGCCTCACTCAACGTTGAACGGTACTCACATCAACACACTGTTTGCCGTACACAGCTTGCATTCGCCGAGGAATGTGCATGAGAAGAACACTTTCCGCGGTCAAAAATTCAATTACGGCACGTTGCTTGAAGCGAACGTCTTTACTCCTTTCCATTGTAATCGATACTGAACCAACGTGTGGATGAGTGTAGACTATATTATGCTATAACACAAAAACGATTTTATCTGGTTACCTCTACACAATCTGAAATGGGGTGGGGATATCAAGTTACAACACAAAACCGGTTTTATCTGACTACCTCTACACAATCCATAATTATTCAGGTGGAGGCATTACTTTTCAGCGCACCCTTGTGTGTATATATATATATATATATATATTACATTCAATCGTGACTGTATATTCAGTGATGGGCACCGTTACATTAAATTGGGCGGCGTTACTCGTTACACGTCGAAAATGTACTCGGCGTTACCGTTACATCGTTACTTTTGAAAATCCTTAAAGCGTTACCATTACTCGATACATATAACGACGTTACGAGTAACTAGTTACATTTTATATTTGTTTATGTGCCTTCACACGTATTTTGAAACTACAGATAAACTTACAAATGGCAGTCATACCACATAAATTCTAATAGCTACTATTATTGACTATATAAATGTTGTTCTCTTAAGAACGATAAATTGCGCAATAATTGGCACCCCAATGATTTTTGGGAAAGATGAAGATACCTAGAAAATATAAATTTAGTTGTTTCCACTAACACGGAATAGTGAATTGCATTTAATAGTCCTCATGAATGGAATGGCAATGTTATCAAATTCAAGTATCGAGTAACGAGTAACGAAAAAATCCGTTACATTGATAAAAAATGTGCAAAGCCTTACCGTTACATTGATACATTTGAAAATCTTTGAGGCGTTACCGTTACTCGTTACTTTTGTAACGTTCGTTACGTAACGTCGTTACATGTAACGCGTTACTGCCCATCTCTGACTATATCATACTGCAACATGAGAAACATATTAAATCTTCAAATATGTTAAGTAGTAAATGAGAAATTATGACGTGTGTAGAAGGGTGAAGTGAAAAGGGGGCAAAAACTTTTTTTCTATATGTTGATCGCCGATATGCGCAATAGTTGCTACTATATACAAGTAAACTCTTTACCAATTTTTAGCCAAATATTTGTTCATCTTCAAGTCCCGCAATGGGTGTAATGTTCTCTCGAAAACCTGAGTGTGAACATATAGGATAACTAAGTTTTGTATTTTTGTTATAAGTAAAAGATAACCAAGAGTGATATTATATATTACATGCAACTCTTTGCTGATTGTATCAGATTCTCATTACAGTCGCCCAGAACTCACCACGAGGAGGTGGCAGCATATCGAGTTCCACCCTGTCTCACCCATCCACCCTACCATGCGAGACTCGCCTGCTCATAGATTCTTTCTATTTATTTTGGACAAATTTTGTAGTCAGACGTTTCTGAAAGCTTGGCAATAATTTCCTGGAGTCTATTCTCGTTCGAATGAAGCCATCAAGTACGATTAACTTCTTCACAGACCGCAGTAGATGCTTCTGTTACTGTTCGCACGACACGCTCAATTGCTTGTGTGTGACATGGGAATTCACAAAAGTCAATGTCCCCAATCGCTTTTCCATCAATAAAAGTAGGTAGACTGCTGCCAGACAGGTGCTTGGTGAGTGGAGGATCAAATCTTTCTGAAGAGGTCCAATCGATCATACTAATGTAATCAGCCGCATCAAAGTTCAACTTTGGTACCTTAAAGTGTCGAACACCATCAGTTGCCTGAGGAGCCTCTCTCGCTTTCAGTATCTTTCGAACTCCCAGCTTACGGATGTGCCGGCGATTGTCTGTGAATATCGTCATTATTAGATTTTCGTGATGTGCAAAATTAGCATTTCTTTGTATCACAGGATGAATAATTTTTTCACTTCTTCAGGCAAATACCTACAATTGTCAATCATAGAATAGAGATGCCTTGCTTCATTAGTGAAGTTTGAATTAATCTTGATTGAAAACCAACAAGGAGCATATACGTTTGCAATAAATGTAGCCAGTATTACCAACGATTTTGGTGGGGTTGCAGAAGCAACGTACAGTCTAAGTATTCTGTTAACAGCAGTAAGCCATTTAGCATGAAACAGTCGACCTGGTTGGCGGTTACTTACTGTAGATCACTAGAGATCTTTCCACTACTTATAACTTCGCAGATATTTCTTAAGTACTTCTGATCACTACTACGCTCAACATCGTCCAATTCCTGTGGTAAGTTGATATTAATCGGAGTAAATTGAACAGGAGGCAGTGTTTCACAACTCGCAAGATGCTTGCCAATTTTCCCGCTGAAACATGAAGAGCCACATGTGCCACCATCTAGATGGTGCATCAACTGTCTTAAGGGCAGTTCATTTGTATGCAACAAGCACACTGCTCTTTGAAGAGGTCACTTCAAATTTTCTTCAATTATTCGGATTACTCCGCCAGATTCACTAGTGCGAACAACGGTTCCATCACAACCAACAATAATAAGAGTTTTACTGTGAACATTATTTTGCTCCAGGAAATCCATGATGCTAGCAGTAGTATCTTTTGCTGATCCTGACGGGCGAATTACATGACCAATCTAATTGGAACCTGGTTCTTCAATCAGAGTTGCTTACGTGTTCCTCACTAATAGTTGTACGGAAAAATTTGTGCCCTCTTTTACCTGAGCAATAGTTTTATCTCTACGACCATCAAAATATAGGGCTTTCAAAGAGTGCTCAACACTCTCAACAGGTTGATATTGAATTTGCTGTGTTTTCCGATACTTACTTCGTTCGCGACGAATTTTACTCCTATTGATGACTTGAGATGGATCATCCTATCAGACAGTGATGTTGAGGATGTTGTAGTCAAGCAGTGTTTCTTCAAAGCAAATTCAGTGTCACTTATTGTACTTCCTATTTCATCTGCGTCTGTCACTATGACTATCAAACATTTGCAATATTGATAAAATATTTTCTTCAGAATTGTCGATTGAGGACATTCTCATCCTTTCTTGCACGTCTCAGTTCTGTTTTTCTCAACTTCCTTGTTCTTTCAATATCAAGACCAGCCATATACATTTTTCTATCTGTTCCTTGATCTATTAAAAATTCTCTTTCATCTAGTGGCACTCTTTTTCCCTTTGCACAAGTACAATCAACGAATTCTTTACACCTGCAAGCAGCGATGTTGAATAGCTTGGAATTTCCTTCTTCTGTGAACTTTGTAAGTTGGGCTACGAAACTTGGAATCTTATTCCGGCTTTTAAATCCTTTTAACAACTTCAAGTATTTCAAACGGTAATCTTTAATCTTGTCGAAAACACTTTTATGATTAATGATTGGTTGTTGTTGTTGTTTAGCCGATCAGCCCACCCTGATCGAGCAAGCCGGCGGCACGCAGGTAACCGATCGCCCTCTCCGGAGTGGACCAAAGGTTTAGCGCACTAGTGAAGTTGTATTGTGTTCGTTGTTGTGCTAGAGCGTTACAGTCTGTCATAATGTGTTCAATTGTTTGTGGTGTGTCCTGGCACAGGTGGCAGGTGTCGTCTGTGGAGTTGTCTAGTCTGTGTTTATATGTCCGTAAGTTGGGGTGATGTCCACATCAGAATCGTGCTAAGTTAACTCGATCCGATCTGCTCAGACTGATCTCTAACCTGTTAATGGGTGGCGGCTTCGCACCTAGGAACGCATTCGGACCGAGTCGTATCAGTGCTTTGTGGGTTAGGTGTGTGTGTATGTGTTTTCTGTACTGTGTGATGTCTGTGGGGCGTGATATGGAATGGAGTATTTGGTTATAATGTCTCTCTGGTGTTACCTTAATGGTGCGAGGGTGTCGGTGCATGATTGTACATGTAGTGGCAAGGGTGTTGTAGGCTAGTTGTCGCTGCTACCATGAATTGTGTTCCCATCATGTCTAAATGTTCCCTAACTTTCAGTATTTTTGTTTATGTGTGCAGGTGTTCTATTGGAGTTGTTTGAGTTCATCCTGTAATGATACGAAGTGCGTTGTTTTGTATTGTCTGCAAGATGTTTATGTGTGTGTGTTTGAGATAATGGGTGCCCAGCATGGGCTAGCATAGTCCATAACTGAACGAATATATTGTTTGCATATGAGTGATGTCGTTTCCTGCGGGTGTCCAAAGTTTGTGCCTGTTAGTACCCTAAGCGTGTTAAGTCTTGACGAACATTTGTTTTTAATGTCCTGAATGTGGTTTGCAAAAGATAATGATGTGTTGTATGTGACCGCAAGTATTTTGGTCCTCTAAGTGTGTGGAATGTTGGTGTTGTTTAGTGTAAGCTGTGGAGTTATCTGGTGTTCTTTTGTATTGCTTGTAAGCAAGGTGATGGTTGATTTTGGGGGCGCTACTTTGAGTCTATTTTGTGTGATCTAGTCTTGTATACTGTTTATGTATGTTTGTAGGTTATTTGTAGCGGTGTCGATGTTGTTGTGGGTGGATGTTAGAGTGATGTCATCATTACAGTTCATCCTGTAATGATACGAAGTGCGTTGTTTTGTATTGTCTGCAAGATGTTTATGTGTGTGTTTGAGATAATGGGTGCCCAGCATGGGCTAGCATAGTCCATAACTGAACGAATATATTGTTTGCATATGAGTGATGTCGTTTCCTGCGGGTGTCCAAAGTTTGTGCCTGTTAGTACCCTAAGCGTGTTAAGTCTTGACGAACATTTGTTTTTAATGTCCTGAATGTGGTTTGCAAAAGATAATGATGTGTTGTATGTGACCGCAAGTATTTTGGTCCTCTAAGTGTGTGGAATGTTGGTGTTGTTTAGTGTAAGCTGTGGAGTTATCTGGTGTTCTTTTGTATTGCTTGTAAGCAAGGTGATGGTTGATTTTGGGGGCGCTACTTTGAGTCTATTTTGTGTGATCTAGTCTTGTATACTGTTTATGTATGTTTGTAGGTTATTTGTAGCGGTGTCGATGTTGTTGTGGGTGGATGTTAGAGTGATGTCATCTGCATATGATGATAAGGTAAACTTGTTATCCATGGGTGTTGTAATGTCATGCATGTATAAGTTGAACAGTGTTGGTGAGAGAACAGAGCCTTGAGGGACCCCGTTCGGAAAAGCTTGTTTTTGGATGACTTGCCATTAAATGTGACATGTGAATATCCTCCTGAAAGATAGTTGCTCAGCTATATTTTAGTGTTATTGCTCATGTTTGTGTTGAGTATTTTGTTTATGAGATGGAAGCGTGGGATAGCATCAAATGCTTTACTAATGTCTATTGTTGCTAATGGTGTACGTTGAGCTGGTCGTCTGGAGTTGATGCCATCCATGATGTGCTGCGTGAGGTTAGTGAGTAATGTCGTGGTTGAGTGGTGAGGTCTGAATCCATGTTGAGTAGCCGATAGTGGTTTGTGTCGGTTGGTGATTTGTAAGATTAGTCTTTCTGTTACTTTGGAAGGTGTGCATAGTAAAGTAATGGGTCTATAGGAAGCTGTTTCTGTTGGATTTTTGTTTGGTTTGAGTAGTTTAATAATTTTACCTTGTTTCCATATGTCAGGTATAATAGTGTTGGTATGAATATGTGCTGATATTTGTGAGAGCTAGTATTCCCTGTGGGTCCAAATGTTTAAGGTGTATGTTAGATATGTTGTCAGGTCCAGTAGCCTTCGAATTCTTAATGTTTTTGATGATCTTGGTGGTCTGGTCTGTATTGAAGGGTGTAATGGTCGTGTCGAGTCTGTAGGTTTTCTTGTGTCTGGCTGTTTGCCTGTCTGCGTGTTTCTGGTTGTTGTCTTTTTTTAAGTGACTTATCTTTGCGTAGTGATTAACTAGAATGTTAGCTTGTTGTGTATATGTTGGGATATTATTTTGCCTGCGACTGATAGCTGCGTGTGAGGTGTAAATGCCGCTGTTAGATTGGGTAATGCTGTTTATAGTCTTTTATAGCCTGGATATATCTGTGGAATGGTTTAGTGCTGGTATGAATGCCCTAAATGTTTCTCTTTGTTTTTCTTTAAATTTGTTGTTTATTTCTGTGTTGAGCTGTTGTATCTGCTGTTTATGGCTTCTGTGTATGGTGTTTGTGTGTTATGTTTGAGGTTGTTACGTTGCTTTATAAAGTGGGCTATTTCTCTAGTGTAATTTGGGTTGTATTTCCTAATGTTGCCCTTGGGTATGTATTTGTTTGCATTATTGATGATCTGATTAAATGTCTGGAGTGTTGTATTGATGTTTATGATGGGTGTGCTATTTAATGTGGTGAATTGTTTCTCAGTCTGTATTTTGAACTGTTCCCAATCAGCTTTCTTGTAATTTCTGTAAGTGTGCCTAAGGCTGTGGTGCAGAGTGTAGAATGTGTTGTAATGATGATGGGCAGGTGGTCTGACGACAGTTGTTTTTCTGTTCTCCAGTTTGTATGTGTTGCTAGTGAGGGGGAACAGAACGTTATTTCTGGGGAGGAGTTTGAGTATCCTGCTTGATGTAGTATGTGTGTATGTTCTTCTGTATTGTTGAGAATGAAGAGGTTGTTTAGTTGTGTGGCTATGTTGGCGCCTCTGGTGTTGCTTTGGTTGTGCAGGTACCAACTAGTTTCTTTAGCGTTGAAGTCTCCTCCTAAGATGACATTAGTGAGAGGCGCCAGATTGTGTAACTGTGGATTGTAATTGGGTGGCACCTGAGGTGAACTATCTGGTGGGATGTAAATGTTGATTAATGTGGTGTTGTGTTTTGCGCGTGTTTTAATGTTAACTGCCTGTATTTCTATCGTGTTATCTGCTTGGATTGTGTTTGTAATATTTTGGGTGGCAACAGTGTAGCTAATGCTTTTACGCATGTAAGTGATGAGTCCACCCCCGTTACTCCCAGCACGATCTTGACGGATCGCCGTGAAGTCAGGGATGGTCGGTGTTTTTTGTGTGTGTGTTTTAGTTTTGTTTCTTGTATAAGTGCTATGTGAATGTTTTGTTTGTGTATGAATTCCCTAAGCTGCATGATTTTGTTTGTGATGCCATCTACGTTGTACTGTAATATGTTAATATTATACTTCTGTATGTGTCTCATGATGCTATTGTGTCTATGTCTTTGTTAATGGTTGGTATTGAAGTTCTCTGCCACGGTGTTAGAATGGCAATAGCCACTGTTTTACAGATGTCTCTCAGAGGTGGTTCCTTTCCACTTTGTGGTGTCATATCGTGTCTAATCCAAGTGTAATGCATCATCATCATCACATGAAGGTAAGACATTATCTTTAAATCCACAAAGAGATCCTGAGAATACAGGACTATCATTTTTTCCTCTTGCCGTAAGTTAAGTCTTCTTCACCTTGAAAATGGTGAATACTATTGGGATCGTATTTTTGTCACAACCTCTCACGATAAAGCAATGAAATGCACTTCTAGCTGTGAACACACAAACATCCTAAATGAGTAACAGATGTACCAGACGTACAATGTTTAAACAGATTATACTAAATCACACAAGAATAAACACAATAGGTTTGGTATGAAAAAAAGGTTAGAGTGAATCATATAAAAACAAACAGCCTGCGGAGCATGAAGATGAGTTTAATTTTAAAAAAATATTTTGCAGGACAAATGTTGGATATAATAGGCAATTTTTCACATATGCCGAAACAATTTTGGAATTTTTTTACGTATGAGGAGGGGGAGGGGGGAAGGGGTAGCATCTGGGCAGAGCGAGAGGTGGATATCATATGTCAGTGTGTAAATACTCCCACACTTTACTTTTTATCCTTGAAACACTACTCAATATACCGCTATCATATATGCTTTCCATCGGTTTCCAATGCAAAGTAAAAATTAGATAATATTCTTAAATAAAGAAAACAGTAATATGATTAACGATTGTTATACAAAGTATGTAATAGTAATATTGTTGCAATTGACTATAATTTATAAAAAAAACGAAAAGGACACTGCTTACATTAGTAAAAAAAAAAAACACGATTATCTCAGTTATTATAGTATATCTAAATATAAGAAATTGGTTGAAGTAGGGTAAAAGGGAAACAGTATATGGTAGCGATGTAACTTGCACGGCCCAACACAGACAATACGAGGTATGCCTGCCAAATCACAGTATATAAAGTGGCAAGGAGTGGATACGTGACCTGCAACGTGTGGGGGTGGGTGTACCTGTACGGCATTGGAGAGCTAGCAGAAATTAACGGGAGGTTTAGAGACAACTAGTATTTAGAGATACTGGGGGAGGTGATGCTGCCAACCGTAAGGACATACGCTTTGCTCCATCCTGAGCGGATTATATTTATGCAGGTAAGTAATACAACTAAATTATTTTCCTTACACAAAATGTGCTTTCAAGAAAATTACTTAATTAAGGTCAAGCAGTGACCTTAATTGGGCAAAGCGTAGTGCATCATATTTTAAGGTAATATGATTAAATGAAGACATTAATAAATGTACTGTAGTTCTAAATGAAATTTTAAATGTATCTTTATTTTTATTTATTTATTTATTTATATATTTATTTTTGCGTCCTCTTTAGACAACTTTAAAAAAGTATGGATGAAATGTGAACTCTCAAGGTTTCCTAATTTCATTTTACAGGATAACTGCCATGTTCATACTGCCAGGATCATCAGACGGTGGTTTCAGGAGTTCTACAGAAGTTAAGGCTAACAGAGACCCTAAGATCCACTCTGAGGTTAGCCCGAGAGAAAGGAGAGAGTAGGGGGTTAAAAGAAGAGAATAAGGGGTTAAGTAGCAAAACCTATCATTCGTGGGTTAACATTCATTCAGAAAAAGAGAAAGAAAGACCCACCATCATCATCCGCCGGCCACTGCCGACAAGTCGGAAAAATAGTCGAAGAGAACAGGAAAGGGGTGAAAGATGAAAAGAAGTAAAATAAGAACGCTTACAAACCAAAATACTGTCATACCATGCAAACTACAGACATGCAATTAAAGAGAGGATAAGAAAAGAAAAAAAAAAGTATGAAGAGTATAACAAAAAGTGGGTTAGTTTACGCTTCGAGCTACATCTAAGTTCGTGTTAGTCTAATTTTTTTTTTATTGCGGGCATATCACACGCTGGCATGTCACAGGCTGGCATTAATCGTCAACAGACGCATCCTCGACCACTACCCCCAGTGCTCCTGTTGCTAATTGTTTTATTATTTTAAACAACGTTAATATTTTTAAAGTGCCTATCTAAACGGTTTTTAAACATATTAACGCTGGTAGAGTTCACGACGGACGCGGGAAGATTATTCCATTTATCAATTACTTTAAACGTAAAAAAGTTTTTAGCGATGTTAGTAATGAAACGTCTGCCACGTAACTTAACCCGTTTACGCCGAACGTTTTAGTAGGGTTAAGTCTAAATGCGTGTATTTAAAACCGTACGTATTCGATCCAGTCGGCGTTAGAGGGTTAAATCCCTTATTACGAGTATTGCTGTTATTGAAAGTGAACAGTTTATCAAAATTTACGTTATCGATTTTATTAACGATTTTTAAAACTTTAATAAGCTCCCCCCTTAATCTCCTAGTTTCGAGTGAATGCAAGTCTAACTCTTTAATCCTATCTTCATAAGGCTTGTTGCGCAATAACGGAATTAGTTTCGTGGCGCGACGCTGAACCCTTTCTAACCTATCAATATCCGCACGCAAATACGGGCACCAAACCTGAACAGCATATTCTAAATGAGGCCTGACTAGGGACTTGTAAAGGGGCAATATAATAATCTTCGATTTAAATTCGAAATTATGCTCTATGAATCCTAACATCCTATTAGCTTTTGCGCACGACTCCAAGCACTGGTTCCTAACTTTTAAATCGTTAGATACGCGTATGCCTAAATCTACTTCCTCGTCAACGCTCGCTAACTGTCTGTTGTTCATCGTGTGCGTGTAATTATCATTACGAGAACCTATACGCAAAACTTTACATTTGTCTACGTTAAATTGCATCTGCCACTTATGCGTCCACTCCATAATCCTATTTACATCGTCTTGGAGCCTATTTCTATCGTCCACGTTAACAACTTTACCGCATTTTAGTATCGTCCGCGAATTTTGACACGTTACAGGTCAAGCCTACATCTGTGTCGTTAATGTAGATTACGAAAAGCAATGGGCTTAACACTGAACTCTGTGGGACACCGCTACCTAGATCCAACCACCCCGATTCACTACCATTAACAACGACCCTCTGTTTCCTAGCACGAAGCCATTCCTCTAACCAGTTAGCTACCTGACCGCGTATACCGTGCGCTTTAACCTTCGCAATTAATCTTCTATGCGGAACCGTATCGAACGCTTTTTTAAAGTCTAAATAAATAACGTCAGCCGCTCTATGCCTATCGTATTCGCGCACTATTTCATTATAAAACTCTATCAAATTAGTTAAACAAGATTTATGGCGTCGAAACCCATGCTGACTACTATTAATCAAATCTCGACTGTCTAAGTGATCGATGATACGATCCCTAATTACGGATTCCAAAAGTTTACCGACAATTGACGTTAAGCTAATGGGCCTATAATTGCTAGCTACTGTGCGGTCGCCTTTTTTAAAAATAGGCGTAACGTTAGCTAATTTGAAGTCTTCAGGAATAATCCCCACTTCCAGTGACTTATTAAAATTTTTTTTAAGGGGCCTACGATAACGTCTCTTAAATCTTTCAAATGTCTAGGATAAAGAGCATCAGGGTCTGGAGCCTTGCTAACTTTTAGCTTATCGATATAATGCGCAATCTCACCCTCGTAAACAGTTATTTCATCCAAAATAGTCTCGCTACTAAATGGAACGATATCGTCCACGTCGGGGGCATTATTTACGTCTTCTACTGTAAAAACTGTTGCAAAAAAGTTATTGAAAATACCTGCCATCGCCTGAGCGTCGGAAGCCTATGTTATCTTTTATCTGTTTACGATTATTGACGTAGTCAAAAAACTTTTTTCGATCATATTTGCTATCCGCAGCTATAAGTTTCTCTAAATTACGTCTAAGCTCGATATATCTATTAAAGTTAGCTACCGTGCCATTGCGCTTATTAAGTCTATACCTCTGTTACGCTCGTTTATGAACTCACCTATTTCCCTAGTCCATCACTTGGGCCTACCATGATTTCTAGCGCGCTTGGGCCTAAGAGGAATAAACTCCCTTTCGATATTCAAAAAACTTTCTTTAAATGCCTCCCAATGAAAATTTGCGTCATTACCCATAAATAAATTATACCAGTCCACTATTCTCATCCTATCCGCAAAACTATCAAAATTAACCTTACGAAAATCAGGGACTTCTGTTACGTTACTATCCTTACTGTTTTCTATCAACAGCTTAAACCTAATAATTTGGTGATCACTACATCCGAAACTCTCACCTTCTTCTAAACCTTCGACTATATTTTCGTCGTTCGTCATCACCACGTCTAAGATATTGTCACCGCGCGTTGGTTCGGTCGTCGATCTGTCGTAAAAAATTATCTTCCATGAACTCAATCAGTCTCAAACCCTCATCATTACCAGTAAAAGTCTCGTAATTAACGTTAGAGCAGTTAGTCTCCGACAATTATACTCTCCCGATTATTAATAAAGTTACCAAGAAGTGTGTAAAATCTACTATCGGTATCGAGAGGTTGAACGGGAGGTCTATAAACAACAACAAAATTAAAGCTAATACTATGCGCCCTAACTTCAACGCATATCGCACTAATTGCTGCCATAAAATCTATCTCAACCTCGATAGCCCTAAGGGAATTACGAATGTACAACAAAACGCCGCCACCAATCCTATGTAACCTATCATTAGTAAAAAGTTTAAAACCCGATATATCAAGTTCCCCCAAGTCCCGAGTTACGGTATTTAACCACGTTTCGGTTATAGCAACTATATCGTAGTTCCCGGTATAAATTATCGCCTTAAATTCGTTCTAATTATTTCTAATACTACGCGCGTTACAATAAAAAACGTTTAAATTATTTTTTACTACGGATCGGCGTTTTAAACTATTTTTCACGTCGGGCCGGCGTTTCCCGGACCCACAACGTTTAAAGAAGGCTTCGACCTATACAGCTTTTGAACGTTCTCATCGATTAACATACCTAGCCTAGCATTCCCCTATTTCATTGAAATGCACCCGATCTTTTATTAAAAGGGTAGGATGACTAAATTCTGACCATAGCATTACGAAGGGTACATTTTCCTGAGCATAAATCTCTTCTAGTTTATTGTTCAAAAATATTGTTTATGACGTAATTCTAAGACCCAAATCGTGCCTAGGGGTAATACCTAGAACTAAAGACCTATCTGACCTTGCCTTCAGGGACCTAATTAACCCCTTATAACTCCCCAAAAGGTCAGGCACTTTCGTATCGGGCCTATACGAGTCGTTGCCTCCAACCATCGTCACCAACATCGAGTGACGGGAGGCAACATCAATCCTATCTAATACGTCTCTAATTCTGTCAACCCTGGCCCCTGGTAGACAGACCCTCCTCCTCTTGGTTGGATTCCGCACAACGAACTCCTTATTCATATGGCGCACTAAAGAGCCCCCAATTAAAATAGTTTCCCCATCGTGCACATCCGTATCCAGCTGGGTGAAAGGGTTCGAAACCTCGATAGGGGGGGATTCCTATCACCTAACCTACGTGGCCTAGCTCCACCCTTAACTTCTTTAAATCCCTCCCCGTCTACTAATCTCGGACCAACCTTAACCCCTTCCTCAACTCTGTCTAACCTTCCCGTCAAGCTACCTATACTAGAAACTATGTTCCTCACCTCACCCTTCAAACTATTAACGTCTTCAACGTTAGTATACGTTCGGCCTTCGTCAACTGTAACCCTAACCCTGCCCTCATCAAGCCTTGCAAGTCTTTCCGTCACCTTGCGTACGCTACGTTTTATATCAACTATCTCTTCCCTTAAATCACAAAAGAAACAAACCAATCTCTCGGTAATCGCCATAGGACCGCCGTTGTAATCCTTAAAATCCGTATACCACCGATTAACCCCACACCTAGCACACGACGCTTTCTGCGACGGCATCGCGCAAGTTAAAGTAGTTAACGTTTATAACCGTCACAGGTTTAAGTTAAATTAAGCCGGCACGCTATGAAAACTTTTAAATCGCTAAAAACCACTAATATTCAGTTACTTAACTATAACAATGTGAATATAAACGCAATGTGAATATAAACGATCACTTAGAAAGTCGCGATTTGATTAATAGTAGTCAGCGTGGGTTTCGACGCCATAAATCTTGTTTAACTAATTTGTTAGAGTTTTATAATGAAATAGTGAGCGAATACGATAGGCATAGAGCGGCTGACGTTATTTATTTAGACTTTAAAAAAGCGTTCGATACGGTTCCGCATAGAAGATTAATTGCGAAGGTTAAAGCGCACGGTATACGCGGTCAGTTAGCTAACTGGTTAGAGCAGTGCTCGGGGAACAGGGGTAAATTACCCAAATGGGGTAAATTTAAAACTTTTGGGGGTAATGCGTGCGGTATGAGACACACTTTGTGCTGATATTTTTTTCGTATATTTTTATTTTATTTTGTTACATAAATGTGGCGTTATTCTAAATTTTAGAATATTACGAATTTACGTCCTGATTACGTCCTCAAATATATTTTGAGGTAATACCCAAAAAAGTTCGCCGACCACTGGGTTAGAGGAATGGCTTCGTGCCAGGAAACAGAGGGTCGTTCTTAATGGTAGTGAATCGGGATGGTTGGATCTAAGTAGCGGTGTCCCACAGAGTTCAGGTAGCTAACTGGTTAGAGCAATGGCTTCGTGCTAGGAAACAGAGGGTCGTTGTTAATGGTAGTGAATCGGGGTGGTTGGATCTAGGTAGCGGTGTCCCACAGAGTTCAGTGTTAGGCCCATTGCTATTCGTAATCTACATTAACGACACAGATGTAGGCTTGACCTGTAACGTGTCAAAATTCGCGGACGATACTAAAATGCGGTAAAGTTGTTAACGTGGACGATAGAAATAGGCTCCAAGACGATGTAAATAGGATTATGGAGTGGATGGATAAGTGGCAGATGCAATTTAACGTAGACAAATGTAAAGTTTTGCATATAGGTTTTCGTAATGATAATTACACGTACACGATGAACAATAGACAGTTAGCGAGCATTGACGAGGAAGTAGATTTAGGGGTACGCGTATCTAACGATTTAAAAGTTAGGAACCAGTGCTTGGAGTCTTGCGCAAAAGCTAATAGGATGTTAGAATTCATAGAGCGTAATTTCGAATTTAAATCGAAGAATATTATATTGCCCCTTTACAAGTCCCTAGTCAGGCCTCATTTAGAATATGCCGTTCAGGTTTGGTGCCCGTATTGCCACCCAAAACATTACAAACACAATCCAAGCAGATAACACGATAGAAATACAGGCAGTTAACATTAAAACACGAGCAAAACAAAACACCACATTAATCAACATTTACATCCCACCAGATAGTTCACCTCGGGTGCCAGCCAATTACAATCCACAGTTACACAATCTGGCGCCTCTCACTAATGTCATCTTAGGAGGAGACTTCAACGCTAAAGAAACTAGTTGGTACCTGCACAACCAAAGCAACACCAGAGGCGCCAACATAGCCACACAACTAAACAACCTCTTCATTCTCAACAATACAGAACATACTCACATACTACATCAAGCAGGATACTCAAACTCCTCCCCAGATATAACGTTCTGTTCCCCCTCACTAGCAACACATACAAACTGGAGAACAGAAAAACAACTGTCGTCAGACAACCTGCCCATCATCATTACAACACATTCTACACTCTGCACCACAGCCTTAGGCACACTTACAGAAATTACAAGAAAGCTGATTGGGAACAGTTCAAAATACAGACTGAGAAACAATTCACCACATTAAATAGCACACCCATCATAAACATCAATGCAACACTCAAGACATTTAATCAGATCATCAATAATGCAAACAAATACATACCCAAGGGCAACATTAGAAAATACACCCCAAATTACACTAGAGAAATAGCCCACCTCATAAGGCACCTCATAAGCATTTAGGGCATTCATAACAACACTAAACCATTCCACAGATATATCCAGGCTATAAAAGACTATAAACAGCATTACCCAATCTAACAGTGGCATTCACACCTCACCCGCGGCTATCTGTTGCAGCCAAAATAATATCCCAACATATACACAACAAGCTAACATTCCAGTTAATCACTACGCAAAGATAAGTCACTTAAACAAAGACAACAACCAGAAACACGCAGACAGACAAACAGCCAGACACAAAAAAACCTACAGACTCGACACGATCATTACACCCTTCAATACACACCAGACCACCAGGATCATCAAAAACATTAAGAATTCGAAGGCTACTGGACCAGACCACATATCTAACATACACCTTAAACATTTGGACCCACAGGGAATATTAGCTCTCACAAATATCAGCACATATTCATACCAACACTGTATTATTCCTGACATATGGAAACAAGGTAAAATTATTACACTACTGAAACCAAACAAAAATCCAACAGAACCAGCTTCCTATAGACCCATTACTTTACTAAGCACACCTTCAAAAGTAACAGAAAGACTAATCTTACAAATCACCAACCCATACATACCACTATCGCCTACTCAACATGGATTCAGACCTCACCACTCAATCACGACATTACTCACTAACCTCACGCAGCACAACATGGATGGCATCAACTCCAGAGGACCAGCTCAACGTACAGTATTAGCAACAATAGACATTAGTAAAGCATTTGACGGTATCCCACGCTTCCATCTCATAAACAAAATACTCAAGACAAACATGCACAATAACACTAAAAGATGGCTGAGCAACTATCTTTCAGCAAGATATTCACATGTCATATTAAATGGCAAATCATCCAAAAACAAGCTTTTTCCGAACGGGGTCCCTCAAGGCTCTGTTCTCTCACCAACACTGTTCAACTAATACATGAATGACATTCCAACACCCATGGATAACAAGTTGACCTTATCATCTTATATGCAGATGACATCACTCTAACATCCACCCACAACAACATCGACACCGCTACAAATAACCTACAACCATACATAAACAGTATACAAGACTGGATCACACACAATAGACTCAAAGTAGCGCCCACAAAATCAACCATCAACTTGCTTACAGGCAATACAAAAGAACACCAGATAACTCCACAGCTTACACTAAACAACACCAACATTCCACACACTCACAGGACCAAAATACTTGGGGTCACATACAGCACAGCACATCATTATCTTTTTCAAACCACATTCAGGACATTAAAAACAAATGTACGTCAAGACTTAACACGCTTAGGGTACTAACAGGCACAAACTTTGGACACCAGCAGGAAACAAAGTCACTCATATACAAACAATATAATCGCTCAGTTATGGACTATGTTAGCCCATGCTGGGCACCCATTATCTCAAACACACACACAAACACCTTACAGACAATACAAAACAACGCACTTCGTATCATTACAGGATGCACTCAAGCAACACCAATAGAACACCTGCACACAGAAACAAAAATACTGAAAGTTAGGGAACATTTAGACATGAGGGGAACACAATTCATGGCAGCAGCGACAACTAACCGAAAACACTCTTGCCACTACATGTACAATCATGCCCCGACACCTCGCACCATTAAGGTAACACCAAAGAGACATTATAACAAAATACTCTATTCCATATCACGCCACACAGACATCACACAGTACAGAAAACACATACACACACACACCTAACTCACAAAGCACTGACACGACTCGGTCCGAATGCGTACCTAGGTGAGAAGCCGCCACCCATTAACAGGTCAGAGACCAGCCTGAGCAGATCGGATCGAGTTAACTTGGCACGATTCCGATGTGGACGTCACCCCAATTTACGGACAAATAAACACAGACTAGACAACTCCACAGACGACACCTGCCACCTGTGCCAGGACACACCACAAACAATTGAACACATTATGACAGACCGTACCGCTCTAGCACAACAACGAACACAACACATCACAAGTGCGCTAAACCTCTGGTCCACTCCGGAGAGAGCGATCGGTTACCTGCGTGCCGCCGGCTTGCTCGATCAGGGAGGGCTGATTGGCTAAACACCAACAATAACCTCGGGACCAAATCAATATTTGTGTGAAGTTTCATGTTTGTAACTGCTTCCATTTGAAGTTATGGCTGGAACAGACAGACACACAATCACACACACACACACACACACACACACACACACACACACACGCACACATATATATATATATATATATATACTTTGTGTGAGTTCGAACGACGGTTCAAGGATCGACCTGCGGTCGACCCCTCATTGACCCTTAATCATTGATGCTAAAAACATCCTAAATTATGAAGCTGTGTAACCTTTCCATCCTGGTCGTGGAATATGGCGGATCCCGGCAAACTTTTTATCAATTTTTAAACAGTTTCATTATACTCATAGACGAGATACCATATCTACAGATTATTATCAGTGATATAATTCTCATATTTAATTTAGCTTTGGCTTAAAGAATTATGGAAATAAATCGCTTCTATACAAGAAATAAAAGCCGGTATCCAATAACATTAAAGAGAAAAGAGGAGGAGACACGGGTAAAAGCTAAAAGTGAGCAATCTTTTTTCACTAAGTTGAAATAAAAATATCTATTTTATTAAATGACACACGAGCCCTTTTCTCTCCAGTAACGAGATTTATTTCTTTCTGATTTTTGCCAAAAAGCTTTATTCTTCCTTGTCTCCCAAAGAGAATATTAAGGTAAACAATTCAATTCCAGTATGAAGGCGTGTTTGCAAAGGACTTAAAACGGCTGACGTCATGATCGGCAAAATGCCTCGTATATAAACAATAAAATTGATAGAAATCATTCACCTTTTAGTCATAATGCTTTAGTTTTGAACATGATGGGTGATATATATATATATATATATATACAGGGTGTCTCAGAAAGTTTACAAGTTGAGTAGGTTTATAATTGATGTGTAATTACAATATATTCGATATGATTCACTAATGATAGTAATGTCAATTAATCAAAAGGCTACCTTAAAATAATTAATTACTCAATTAAATAAAGCTATATTAGCCTATGGTGCGCTACTTCTGAGACACCCTGTATGTATAGTATAGGATACCGGAATCGTATAGCTGCATACGATATTCCTCATATGCACACTTGCACAGATATGGGATCAATGAAAGAAAGTCACCCCAGCCTTCTTTAGTTAGCTTTATAAGGCTAACTAACGAAAATATCACGACCTAACCTAACCAATCATTAGGTCAATTGTACACCCTCGACGACTGGTTAGGTTAGATCGTTATATTTTCGTTAGTTAGCCTTATAAAGCTAACTAAAGAAGGCTAGGGGTGGCTTTCTTTCATTGATCCTAGATATGTTGTTTAGCCTATTCATGAACTAAATAGTATTTACATCCTATAAATAAGAAAGAAAATAGTTTAAAATAGTTTCTGTTCTTTGGACCATTTTCATCATCTATTCTGTTCTATTCTATTCTATTCTTCCATTCTTCCATTTTCCCTTAGAATTTCTTCCTATTCATTCGTATACTTTAATTTTTCCTTTTCACAAATAATAATTCGGAACAAATTCATACCAGAAATATTTTTTTATTATTTGTGAGATCTTCTAACGGCAGACAATAACGGTAGACAATAACGGCAGACAATAACGGCAACTCGTCATTTTCTTATATAAAATTGAAGAAAACACGGTTAGTACCAGTAAAACGTAATACTTGATATATATATATATATATATATATATCCACAGTGTGTGTTACAGGGAATCTGTGTAACTAGGGATTTCATGAAATTCCTAAAATGTTCAGGGATTTCATATAAGGTTAAGTCGTGATATTTTCGTTAAACCTACGGGAAAATGATTGAATGACCGGTTAAATGAGTGCCCGGTTAGGTTAATTGAATGCCCAGTTAGGTCAAATGTACGGCCTTAACGATTGGTTAGGTTAATTCGTGATATTTTCGTTAAAACTATCGAAAATATCACGACTTTACCTTACATGACATTCCTGAACATTTTAGGGATTTCGTGAAATCCCTAGTTACACAGATTCCCTGTAACATATATATTGCAACCTTGAAGATGTTCCATGTGTCATTCTCTCTTCACACGGAGGTCAGCCTGCTGGCCTCTCCTCTTGTTCAATTTGAAGTTAGGCACTATTTTCTCTATTATTTTCCATCATAAGTATATTATGATGTATCTCTCTCTCTCTCTCTCTCTCTCTCTCTCTCTCTCTTCTTCTTCTTCTTCTTTTTCTTTCCAGCGAATATAGATTTAATTTACGTAATCTTTTCCATTAGCCAAGTTCTTTGCAGCCACCAATCTTGGCTGTGAAATGTCTTTGTATTTCTTCTAGTTTATTGATTTCTTCTTTTTGGATATGGAGACGTCATGACTGAGCAGTATTGTAAGTTTTGGTAGGCTCAGTATTTTCAGTAAGGGGCTCAGTTACTATCTTTTCCTTTCTTTTAAAGGTTCTCGTTATCTATCCCGTAATTCTATTCGCCCTTGTTTATCGTTATCTGATTTTGTGACTCAAATTTCGCATCGGTGCTCATTATAAGTCCTAAATCTTTTGCTTTTGCCTTTCATTGGATTTTCTGCCTATTTACAGTAGGGCATAATATTCAGTTTGTTTTAGCTTCTCATTTTTCCATATCTTAAAAGCTGAAAATTTTAGGTATTAGATTTCATGTTGTTTTTTTTTCTGACCAACTGTATATTCTGTTTGTGTCGTCAGCAAATGATGTTACTGTACGATTGTGGGTTACTTTGTTGTTTATATCTGTTAGCATGATAAGGGGTGCTCTTCCAATATGTGCTCTACCGCGAAACTGTGATCTACCATATTCCAATACGTGCTCTACCGTGAAACTAGCCTTATAAGGCTAACTAACGAAAATATCATGACTTAACCTAACCAATCGTTAGGTCAACTATACGCCCTTGACGATTGGTTAGGTTAAGTCGTGATATTTTCGTTAGTTAGCCTGGAATATGGAATATTAGTTGGAATATGGTAGATCACAGTTTCGCGGTAGAGCACATATTGGAAGAGCACCTGATAAGGAATAGGAGTTTGACTGATACTGTTCCTTACGGTACTGAGCTACGTACTTCCGATTCTGATATTTCTTGGAATTTAACAACTTGATGTCATTCTCTGAAGTTATAGATCCATTTTCCACTTTGCTCGTTATTCCCATATGTTCCATTTCATGTGCTATTATACGAGTATCATGATCACACTTGTCGAATGCTCTAACAAAATTTGCATATAATACATCACAGTTCTCATTATTTTCAATTACATCAATTATGTTGTTATATTGCTCTATCAGTTGTGAGAGGCACGATCTTCTGATCGGAAACCGTGCTCCAAAAAGGCATATATTTTCTCCCTAATAATTCTTTCAAATATTTTGATGAGATATGATGTCAGTGACACTGGTCTATAGTTCTTTGCCTGAGATCTGTCTCCTCCCTTATATATAGGAACAATGTTCGCCCTCTTCAGGATGCTCGGTACTACTCCTGTGTCCAGGGATCTTCTCCATCCAATACAGCGGTGTAGCTATTTCTTACAGTTTTTAATCAGCAAGGCATCCCATTTGTCCGACCTGCAGCTGAATATGATTTCAAATGTTCTATAGCTCGTGCTATATCTTTCGGGGCAAAGTCAAAATCAGTTATATTCTCTCTTTGTAGCCTTTCTTCAAAGAAGGTATTGAATCAAAGATCACTATCACTTTATGTGGTACTGAAAACTGATTCATATTGAGCCTTCAGTATTTCAGATATTTCCTTTAGATCATCTGTTACTTCATTATTTTTATTCCTTAAGGGCCTGATAGTGGTTTCGAGTTCTTCTTTTTCTTTTTGCAAAGTTATAGAAGTATTTTGGGTTTTCCTTTATAGCTTCTACCACATCTTCCTCTTCTCTCTTTGAATAACCCTTAAGAAGAGGTTGTATTTCATCATCGATTCTCTTTAGCTTTTTTTGTATCGTTTTTTGTTATTGTTGCCCGTAAAGTGTATTAATTTTGTAGCTACTCTCTTTCTTTTGCGAAATATTGCTTGCCTTTGCCTCTCGAATTAGTTCCTCTTTGTTTTCCTGCTTTTTTGGAACATATTTTCCTAAAATTTCTAGCGTCTTTTCTTTTAAGATTATTAGCATCTCTTCAGTTGTTTTGTCCATGAAAACTGTTTCCTAGACTATCTGAGCCATATATGACCTGATTCCTTCCCAATTTATAGTCCTAGAGCTTAGGTTAAAAATCTCAAATTTGCTTCTTTCTTTGTTGTATGTATTTGCGTTTAAGGCTGTAGTCATATTCATTGATATTTCGATAATGTTATGGTCAGATATAATCGTTGGGGTTATTTTCATATCAACAATTAGGCGGTCGTTATTCTTGAATACCAGATACAAGCAGTTATTTTTTTCTGGTGTTAGCTGTTATTTTTTGAGTTAACATAAATTTATTCATTAAAGCCATCAGCATATTTGCTTGTTCCTGGTCCTCTCTTGTGCAACCTTTGTGTTGGTTTATATATATATATATATATATATATATATATATATATATATATATATATATATTTCTTCCTGCCCTTTTATACTTCATAACCCTTTAGCGCCCAGTGTCACTTTACTGATTTTGTTCTGGCTGACGCCAGACGATTTTATTCAGTCTCGGTAAAGACCTCCGGGCAGTAAAGGGATAAATGAGAAAGTAAAATCTCCGCCTATCATTATAATGGGGGCTGGGGAGTTTAAGGACTTCATTTGGTTCCTGATATCTGCAATGGCATCAGTTGGATTGTTCGGAGGTCTGTAAATAACTCTTCGTATCAAATTTATCTTTTCAATTTTTATTGCTAAAATTTCTACATAACCGTTTGGTTTACTTATTAGTTTTTCTACCATTTAACTCACACTTACAGTATGTATAAGCACAGTCACCTTCTCGTCTCTCTGTTTTCTCGGCTCGTATAGATATCGATTTGTATTTTATTTTTATCTATGGAGTTCTCGCAGCTTTCAGTCTCCTTGACAGTCTTTAAGATGTGTTTCTCTAAGACACGCGATGTCAGCTTTTGTTTCATCTATAAGTTCTTTCAGGAATGAAACTTTGTTTCACATGTGGTTCGGTTTGAGCTCTTGAATATTTGCCAGGACCAATTTTATGTTTTTAGTTTTGCGTTGTTTCCTATGCATTCCAAATTTGTTATCCTTCAGTGTTTTTATGTTTCGTAGCCCTATGGTCTTCCGGAAAAGACCAGTTTTCGCTTACCTGTTTTGGTAGTTTCCTGCCTAATAACGGTTCGGCTCGGAGGTTCTCAACTGCGTTGGATGTATGTGTTATATAAAGATTAGTAAGCTTATTGTGACGGCAATGTCGAAAAAATTTGTTTCGCGTTTTCATTCATAGGCTTCTAATTATTTTTCTATTGCACTTAGAGTTTGTTGGTTGGTGATGGTAGTAATACTTTGTACCGTATTTGCAGTTCTCATGTGTTGCATAATTCTTGCAAATGGTGGAGTGGTAGAATTTGCAACTGACAGTAAATTTACAGTAACCATTATTATTATTATGGTACATGGTTGGGTGTTAATATAAACACTCGCCTCTTATATACCTGCAGTTACTTACCCCTTGCACAGTACCCGCAGTACAGTTTCTTCCACATTCTTCCTCGGGGCTTTGTTTTTTGGAGCTTTTTCCTTTTCATTCTTTAAAAATAATTTCTGTATATTACTGGGGTTGCTCTTTGGTTCTTCACTCTTTACGCTAGTGTCCTCTGCCTGATCTTCGTGTGTTATTTTTGGTGTCTCTATTATACTTTCACTGTCGCCTTTTTTCGTGTGTTGGTTTTCTCACTGTTTCTGTAACTCTATTTTTCGTTTCCTTTTCTGGTCCTCTCTTCTCGAAATTCTTAGTTTATTACGAGGTGCCGGACTATCAGAGGGGACTACCGGATTATTGGGAGCGGTGTCACAATTGAAAAGTGCCGGTCTATCAGAGGGGACTACCGGATTATTGGGATCTGTGTCACAACTGAAAAGTACCTGACTATCAAGTTGCCGGATTACCGATATACCGGATTAGAAGGAGACTAGTATATGTATGTATACACACACACACACACACACACACACATACACACACAAAATATACAGTTATACTAATATATATATATATATATATATAAAACAATATTTAATTCTGTACATTACAAAATAGCGTCAAGAGACGAATCTTTCATATTGTGATTGTATTTTACGAGGTATTTTTCAATTTTATTACTCGATATCATATGTTTAAAACCGACATAAATATATCTACATGTCTTTCTTGAGGAATAGATCATATTTTAAAATAAAATACGAAGTTATAGCATCAGAGAGAGAGAGAGAGAGAGAGAGAGAGAGAGAGAGAGAGAGAGAGAGAGAGAGAGAGAGAGTCACTTAAAATTTTTAGTATAAAACAATGCCAAACATTAACATTAACAAGGGTGAAGTAAAAATATATTTTACTGACTTTTACTGCTTCTAGATATTACAGGTAATGCTTTCAGCCTCTAGGTTAGATTATACAAAACAGAATAATAATTTGGAAGATTACAAGGGTTTTTATATTCGAAATTGGTGATATCATTGTTATTTAATGTTGTCCTTTTTTTTTTTTATTCTCGATAGGCTGAATTCTTTTGCAAAATATTTGAAGATAAAGGCAAATTTTTGCTGTAACAGCATATTGACAGATAAGCAAGATATTTGAAGATGGAGGCACATTTTTCTGTTAAACAGTATATTGACAGATCTGATGTTATCATGATTTGCCGAATTAACTAAAAAAAGAAAATGAAATATGCATTTTATTATGAATTAAAATTAAACATGCGTATGAGCCAAAATTAAATGCTTAAAATTTAAAATTAAGTGTTAACTTAGCGTTTCGCAAGATATGATTTTATCTTTTACAACTAAGAGAGAATGTATAAAAACAATGAACTTTGCAGAATTTAACACGATTACGTGATTAAGCATTTATATATATATATATATATATATATATATATGCTAATGGCTCTCACAAAAGAGCTTATGCTGACACAGGAGATAACAGAAAATACCAAGAAAAATAACTGCCTAGATCTGGTATTCACGAATAACACGAACTTGATTGCCGATATAAAAATAACCCCAATTATTATCTCAGACCACAACATAATCGAATTATCAACAAATATGGAGATAACATTAAAAGACAATACACATACGGAAGGAAAAAGCAAATTTGGGGCTTTTAACTTAACTCCAAGACCATAAATTGGGAAGAAATCAGATCACATATGGCCCAAATAGAGTGGAGAACAGTCTTAGAGAATAAAACAACAGAGAAAATGCTAGCAACCTTGGAAGAAAAGACGCTGAAAATTTTAGAAAAATATGCTCTGAAAGCACAGCCAAAAGGAAATAGGAAGAGAGGAAAAAGAGAAGAATATTCCGCAAAAGAAAGAGAGTACGACGAAGTTAGCGAATTGCGGAGACAACAATGCCAGGAAAGTAATACAAGAAAAACTGGAGACTATCGATAGGAAAGTACAAACTCTGATAAAAGGCCATACAGAGAGGGAAGAGGAAAAGGCGGTAGAAGCAATAAAAGAAAATCCAAAATACTTCTGCAGCTATGCGAAAAGGTAAACAAAAACGCGCGCTACTATCGGGCCCTTAAGGAAAGGAAATAATGAACTAACAGACGATCTAAAAGAAATATCTGAAACATTGAGAGCCCAGTATGACTCGGTCTTCAGTACCCCAAAAAGTGACAAAACGATACCTGACATAAATGCATTCTTCAAAGAGAAATTGCAAGGAGAATGTATAACAGACTTTGATTTTACCCAAGAAGATGTAGTGAGAGCTATAGGACAAATGAAATCACATTCAGCTGCAGGTCTGGACAAATGGAACGCACTATTAATTAAAACTGTAAAAATGAAATAGCTACCCGCTTATACTGAATATGAAAAGATCCCTGGACACTGGGTAAATATCGAGCATCTTGAAAAGAGCAAACATTGTCCTTTATACAGGGTGTTTCATAACATGTGGGACACACTTTCAGGATGGATTCAGGAACTGAAAATAATAAAAAAAGTTTATATAAACATATGCCCGAAATAGCTTTGTTTCCGAATTACAGCCAGTTTTGTGTTCCAGCAATTCTTTCAGCAAACTGTTTACAAACGCTGCTTGCCGACAATGTTTGTGAGTGTGTACAAGACTTATTTCATGTATGGCCTTGCTGATTGTAATGTTTCGTACACTCTATGACATGTTTCAATTTCGTTGAGTGTAGAGCAATCAGTCAGTCATAGGTGCATCGCGGTGTTTCACTGTTCGTATTCGTAACTTCTTACCGTGAATCAGTGCAGTCCAGTGAAAAAAAAACCTTAAAGGTTTTTGTGCTATTCACTGATAGTGTGCATTTGAAGTGAGAATGGAGGCTTATTCAAACAGAGAAATGGCAGACATGCATCTCATGTATGGACTTGCCGAGTGTAATGCGGCCGCAGCAAGACGTCTGTATGCGGAAAGGTTTCTGAATCGCCGTCTGCCAGATAAGAAGACCTTTCAGAGAATAGACGAGCGTCTTGGTAATACAGAATCATTTAACAAGCGAGTTTCAGATGGTGGTAGACCAATCAGCGCCAGAACTGTTAAGTTGGAGGAGCAGGTCCTGAATCGCGTGGAGGAACATCCTGGTGTCAGCAGCAGAGGTGTAAGATACACAACTGTGTGGAGAATTTTACGGGAACAACAGCTTTACCCCTTTACCCATATCACATTCAAAGAGTACAAGGCCTTACTGAAGCTGATTTCCCACCACGAGAGGCTTTTTGTACTTGGTACCCATATAAAAAGGAAGAAATTAATAAACTAGAAGAAACGCAGAGACATTTCACAGTCAAGATTGATGGCTGCAAAGAACTCAACTACTGGGAAAGCCTACGTAAACTAAATCTGTTCTCCCTGGAAAGAAGAAGAGAGAGTACATCATAATCTACATATGGAAAATGATCGAAAAACTGGTACCAAACCTAAAACTAAACCCAATTACCATCCAAACAACGCTGGAAAATAGGAAAGGCAGAATGTGTAGTGTTCCCAAATTAAAGGCCCGACAAGGGACCTCTTCAACACTGAAGGAAAATAGCTTGGTTGTCAGGGGGCCAAGACTTTTTAACTAGCTTCCAAAAGACCTCAGACATGTTACAGGGGTCAAAGTTGAAGTCTTCAAGAGAAGCCTAGATGCCTAGCTCAGGACGGTACCAGATGAGCCGGGTGTACCTGGCTAAGTGCGGTGGAGAGCGCAAGAAAGCAACTCGCTCCTCCACCAAGCCAGGCGTAGAGGATGGGCCACCAACTTGACCTTCGTGTGAAGAGAGACCAACACACGGAACATCAACAAGGTTAACGAAGTTTTATATATATATATATATATATATATATATATATATATATATATATGTAGGGTTACTAGTCTTATTGGAAAGAAAGTATTTTTAATTGGTTCACTGAAGAAGTAAATCAAACAGGTGATATTATTTCTTTTCCATCGTACATTATTGGTTTTATCTTTGTTATTTGTAACAATATATATATATATATATATATATATTGTGTATATATCTTAGTTAACCATGGTTTTTATTTTGCCCGAATTGTTCATTTTGGCGAAGTTCAAGCGTGTTGTCTTACCTACCCCATCGGTTTTTATATATAAGGGCCTATATATATATATATATATATATATATATATATATATATATATATATATATATATATCTTCATTTAATGAGAATTACAACCAAAGAAGAAAACATTACAATTAAATGTTCAGAAAATATTGCATGTTGGCCTTCCAAATCGAATGAGAGAGATTCCAAACTTTAATGCTTTTGAACATATATTTATGACCTACAACGAAAACTCAAACAAATATCCGCAGTTATGTCAACAAAATACTGAAATAATTCTCTTTTGAAACTGTAGGTGTAGAGCAGTGTTTCCCAACCGGGGGCCATATGGCTCCCTGGGGGCCATGGCACATTTGAAGGGGGCCACAGGAAAATGTTATTTTGTAAAATAGAGTTAAATCTGCATATTACCTACTGAAAATAATGCTTATGGGGGCCACGGGAAAAAATAAGGTTCCTAAGGGGGGCCATAAGCCAAAACCGGTTGGGAACCACTGGTGTAGAGTACCAGTCACGAAGTAAATGAATCTGTAGGAAACTGGTTGGAGGATGTCTGTTGAGGAAAAAGATCTAGATTCTAGAGTCTAGACATTATAGTTGAAAAGAGATCTAACGTTTTCTAAATAGCGCCTAGAGCAGTGGTTCTTAACCTTTTTACTACCATGCCCCCTCTAGGAATTGGTCCTTCCCTCCACGCCCCCCTTCAATCAAAATAACATTCTCAATAACTTCTCAATATTAGCCCATGCTCTCGTTAAGAGAATAACAAATACAATTAGAGAAATTCCTGTTTCTAGGGGGGCGCGCCCCCCCGGTTAAGAAGCATGGCCTAGAGGCTAGGAATAAAGCAAAATAAAATGGTAAGTATAACATTTAAAAAAAAAATCCAATTCCAATTCCAATTGTAATTGGAACATATATTGTGAGTTCTATTCACTTAAATGACTGAGTCACTCAAAACATTTATTTGGTTGTGTAATAGGATTATGACTCACTTCGATTCATTTCAGTTGTGTTCTTATAGTTTTTAAAAAGAAGTTTGACTTGGCTTAACTCCGCCCATCAAAATTCTATATATAGGTAGGTCCCGTTATCCGCGGGGATTACGTTCCTCGAAAACACCGTGGAACGCGAAACCGCAGATAACGGGTCATTATTTCCCAATTGGCCCCATGTTATAAACAGGATTACGTTCCATGGTCCACGGGCAACCACGGTAGCAACCACGAAAAATTATGGCTATCGAAAGTTTGACTTCGTAATTTGTATTGTAGGAATAATAGAAACATAAATGGACAAATAGATTTAATAATACAGTAGACTTATAAGAATGATAAATGGACAAATAGAATTAATGCATGAGAGAATGTTCTAGAATATTCTGGAACTTTCATGAATTCTGGGTTGCTCAATCGCGTTTCGTGTTCGCGGTGGCATTTGAACTTTGCGGTCGCGTTTTCAAACAGCGGTTAAGCCGATTTTAGCCAGTGGATAGTGGGATTGTTCCTTAATTAATTAAACGTGGTTAAGCGGATTCGCGGATAGCGAACCCGCGGATAACGGGGGATTACTATATATATATATATATATATAGAGAGAGAGAGAGAGAGAGAGAGAGAGAGAGAGAGAGAGAGAACGCGGAATCCATATATATATATATATATTTTTAATTTTATAAATACCATGGTATGTCCATACTTGATTATTTAATGTGATATATAGGGAAAGAGATAGATTGTAGACGTCAGTAGCATGGGCGCAAAATGGTAGAGTGCAAATGCAATTGCCAATGTTGATCAATGTTGCAAGAGTGCCACCCCACCCCTTGGTACCAACCCCCACCCCTTTTGTTGCAAGGCAACCCATAGTGCCACCCCCACTCCCATTTGTTGCAAGGTACCCCCAAAATGGGGCTGCAAAGGGTTATGCAACTTGGAGGCGGCGTTATCCCCCAAGCTGAACCCCCCCAAAGGGGTCTGCAACTTGGAGGCGGAGTTATCCCCCAAGCTGAACCACCCAAAGGGAGACCTAACCTAAGAGAGAGGAGAGAAAGGAGGAGGGATGTTCGCCCGACAGCTGTCAGACGCATATAAGGTCTTCAGCCGTGCCGCCGCTCTCTTATAGGGCCCCTAATCAGCCAGGTGGCTTAATCAGCCAGTGCCTCCGGGCATCAGTTGACTCTGTGTACATGTACGTCGCGCGTTAAACGGCGGCGGGTTCGAGCCCCAGCCAGGGCTTCGTTACACAGGGTGCCCTAATGATCAGAAAAAAATTGGGTTCGCGACCCGGCCAGGCCCTCGCTACCCAGGGTGCCCTAATGATCCCCGTAGGTCTAAGGTGGGGGTAAAACAAGTCGTACGAAAAAATAAAAAATAAATGAACAATTCGTACGGAAAAAATAAATCCAGGGTACCCTAATGATACCCGTAGGTCTAAGGTGGGTGTAAATAAAATCGTACGGAAAAAAGAACAACACCCTCGCCAGATAAAGAAAATGGTAACCATGGTGATAGCCATGGCCTAATGATCAGAAATAAATTGGGTTTGAGACCCGGAGCGGTTGGTAACCATGGTGATAGCCATGTGGTGGTGTACATCTATACGCCCGTTGCCACAGTGTACACACTGTTTATGTGCGTTAAAAGGAGCCGGGTTCGAGGCCCGGTCTTCGCAATCTAGGGTATCCTAATGACACCGTAGGTCTAAGGTGGAGCTTAAAACAATTCGTACGGAAAAATCGGGTTCGAGACCGGCACGGGTGCCAGAGAACAATTCGTACAGGGTGCTAAAACTTCGAACAAATCGGAAAAATGCCATACCCCGTTATAGCAACATTCGCAATTTCGTTTATCTCTCTCTCTCTCTCTTTCTCTCTCTCTCTGGGGCTTGTCATATGTAATGCTCATGCTTTTCCCTCTATGGTTGGGGATGTGTGCAATGCAGCAGACGTGCCTGGGTGTCTCCAACAAATTGGTGCTCTACAATATTGCTGTAAATGTAGCACATACCTGGGGGCGGAGAGCTTTCACCCAACTTCTCCATCTTCAATTGATACATTAAGCTGGACAAGTCATGCTGTGCCTCGTGAAAGGTATCTCTTTGGAAGGCTGCGCTATATCGGTCCTCAGCCGCAATTGTGAACAGTTCTTTATCTTTAATATTTCTACTAAGCGTTGACTTTAGCTTCAATGTGCATGCAGGCGTGTCTATGTTTACGACTTCAAAAAGTAAATCGTTTGTCAAGTACGACTTTTCAAGACTCTTGTTTAAACCCGACACAATGTCCATGGCTGTATCATAATGCCCGATTCCTAGCGATACATTTGTGCTATAGTACCGTTCCTCACCGCACAGGGTTGAACGAATAGTATTGTCTAAGATTATGCCTATTTTTTCGCATTCATCGGTTCTTCTATGGATCAGAAATATGATTTGTTCATTTTCAAGAGTTAATAATTTTGTGGCTAACTGAAGTTCACATAACCCCACCTCATACGAATCACGCTCCAATTCAATGGGTCCATGGAGTTCTGTCACAAAGTTGGCGAGGGTGTTGTTAGGGTGTACAGACAGGGACGAGGAGGCCGGGAGTGTGACGTAGAAACGGTCAGGCGCCATGTTGCATACTATTTAAGCTTCATTATTGCATCAGCTTTTATATAGGCGTTGAAACTTTCTGGGTAACCCAGCCATTTCACCAGGTACATTTTTCTCTTTCCTGAGCCTTTGCTTCCTATAATTTCCTCAATTTTAAACACGTTTTTTCTTAAATTAAATGCCACTTTCTGCATCTCCTTGCGGTAAAACCCTCCTGCGATTTCTTCCCCATTCAAATCTTCAATGTAATACATCATTACCTCACCTTTAGTCTCATAGCCCTAACTTTAAAAATCTCGCGCGCCCATCCTTGCTCAAATCCCTTCGCGAATTTATTCCCCGAACGTGATAGCCTTACATAATCATTGATTTTGAAACGCGCAGAGTGTGGTTGTGCATCTCTTCTCACCTCTGGATGCGTACCTCTTTCTAAAACTTCGTTAGGCGTTGTACCGATCGCACGATGGTGTGAGCGGTTGTAGGATGAGGTCAATGAGCCGAAAACGTTTATATATCTATATGTGTTTTTATGTGTAAAATAGCGATGCATGTGCTCCTTTATGGTACGTTGAACTCTTTCAGCTAAAGAAGCCTTATGTATAGAATTGGTAGTGTAATAGCTGATATTAAACTCTGCCAGCATGTTCTGAAAAGCGTGTCCTATAAATTCTTTCCCCATATCCGTACAAAAATAGCCAGGAATCCTGTTTTCTTTCAACATCAACGTTTTGGTCGCTTTAGCAACTGTTTCAGGCGATTTATTTTTCAGGGGTATTAACCACAGGTATCTAGAGAATACGTCTATTATGAATAGGATGTAGCGGTAACCGTCGTTATGCACTGAATATCTTTGCATGTCTGTTAAATCAGCCTGCCAAGTAGAGTCAATCGATGCAGCTGTTGTCTTGGCCGTTTTAAACCTTTTTCTCACCGGTTTATGAAGTGTATAAGCATTCTGCCCCCGCAAAAATCTCTCAACATCTTTTTTCCTTACTCCGTAAACACCTCTGTACAATCTATTAACGCCACCACAGGAGGCGGGGTTAGAAATGTCATAATAGCGTTTACTTAATATGTTAACCATTTGCGTATTTTAGAAGCACGTGGGTAGGGTTGACCGTTTGTTCTCTTCTTTCTCCTCTTCAGAGACACTGCTACTGGTGGGGGTGATGGCGTACTCAGTTGTGACACATGCGTGACCTGGTCCAAGTCTTTTAACCTATTCAGATTACTTATCAATGTTTTGGGGACATTTATTTGTTGTAGTCTTGCTTTAATATGCTTCCATCCTGTTAGTAAGGGTCTGTCTCACTTTCTTACCAGATCATGAACAATATCAACGATATTGGAACCTTGTACCTTTGTTCCTTCAACAATGACCTCGCCTGTATCGGTCCACTGTACGATGGGGTCCTCACTCAAGAGATTATAAAGACAACTCTTTATTCCTCAATGTATGTGGGAGGCTGTTTTTTAGCACATGTTCGATGTGTTGTGTCCCGTTGTTCTTTGGTTGGTCAGATCCTGTGTCGCTATGCTCAGCACTACTCGCGCTGCGTCTAATAACCACGGGGAGCTCTGTAGGCTGCTTATAATCTTCGTACTCATGAAGAAATTTCTGCAAAGCCTCTTGGTACAAGACCCTTTTCTCATCAGGTGACTTTTCACTGTTTAATGGGGCTAGCGACTCGTTTTCCATTCTTTTAAGCCTAGTTTTACGGGGTTCTAGAACCGTGTCTGGAGTCTTTGAACTTTACAATGAAGCATACACCTTGTGCGGAATCACAACCACCTTCTTCATTATATTAATCTAGTCCGTAAAGGACCCAAAACTGAAAATAAGATAGGCAGGAATGATCCTCCTCTTTGTATAATAATACGCTTTTTCTTACCCACAGTTTGACTTTTATGAGCGAGCGCTCGTATTATGTTCTTGCAACGACGTAAGCGAGTCTTCTGAGAGGGTTTCATCGGTACATTACATTTTATAACATTAAGACAGATTTCACAGATGCATTTTAAAAATTCAGAGTCAATATTTTTAACAAACATCTGTTGCAGTGTCCGTGGCATTCGTTGATAGATTTTTATTAATTCGCGGTATTTCTTTAGCCTATTTGTCATTCTAGAATATACACCGTTTCAGGTTCGCTTGGGAATATATTCGTTCTTAGAAGCACCCTAAACGTGTTTCGCGGGTGAAGGTCACAAAGCAAATATCCATAACGCTGGTTTGTGGCCTCTTTATATACCGCCAAACACTCCTTACGCTGATTCGGGAACATTTGATTGGCTAATACCCCAATTTGTGACATATCTCTACGTTGCGCGAATAAGACTAGATATTGCGTATTTAGCGACACATCGCGCATGTATCTATTTTTGAAAAATAGATTCTGATTGATGAAGAACACGCTTATGTTAAGTGGTGGGAGAATACTGTAAATGTCTCGGCAAACGTTTTATCCATCTCCAACATGAGATCGTCAATTACAATGACTGTATGTTCATTTCCCTTTAACGAATTAACGTCATATAGACCCCTTGTGGAACAAAATACCATCTTGGTACTCGTTGAACACTGATTGATGTCGAATAGCACCATATAACTTTATGCACAAATTTTGAGAACATCTCCCCTTTTCTTTAATGATTTTAAGCATAAACACGTTTTACCACATTGTAGGTCCAGATATAATACATGTGGATGGGCTCGTGAACCTGAATTTTTCTACAGATTCCATTTCTAACACGTCACACTCCTAAGTGGACCATTTACAAAATATTACAAATATTGAGTGCTGCTCCTTATATTTTGTTTTCTTCTTCCACAGAACCGTGAATGACGATGTACAGCACCCATCATCGATATCACGGACGACCCCGTTGACCTCCAGCTACAGAGTCATCCCCGCCGACGAGCCCTCACCAGCGACACCTGTAGCATGCGCCAGTTCAAAGCGGAGGCGTGATGAAGAACCCTCCACGTCAGGTATAAAGCGCTCCAGGATTGCTCCGGTTGTTAGACCCCAGTAATAGAACCCCAAAACGTCTTACGACACCCCCACAATAGTACCTTCCCCAAATATACCCCTTATTCATCATCCACAGCGCCCCGTTCTGTTGAGGAGGATAACATTCGAGTTGGTGCGCACCGCAACCCCCACCCCGGCCTTGACTAGAAATCGGTATATAGTCAGGGTTGATCCTAGGTCCATGTATAGCAATGGTGTTGAACACGGACTACGGCGCATAGTTGAACGTATTGTAGAGTTTGCCCTTCAGAACCGCGACGAACGTGAAGTCAGGACGAGGCTGTCCTTTGGATTCGGGTCAGATGACGGAGATGTAGATGATTTTTGGGTAGTAATACCGTTCAGACGTTTGGCAGCTGAAGATATAGAGTATATATTAGGCCGTATAATGCAGGCCTCTCAAAGTAGTATAGCCTTCAATATGGACAACTTCACGGTAAATATTGACCGTGTATTCCGTGTTGCGGGTCATAGTGCCACACCTTATACTCTTAACTTCAATTCTCAGGCTATTTTAGACGGCATATAAACGTCGATCGTGGTTGCGGCTTTATAGCAGTAGTCTTAGCTCGTATGTTTACTGTACTAAATACACGGCCCAAAAATTTGGTTGCCTACGGTAGTGGAGCGTGCCCGTAAACTAGCTGTAGACTGTAAACTTGAGTTTGACTGTAATATGGGTCCTGAAGAGCTGAGAAGGTAGAACAGGAAATGAATGTTCGTATAGTTGTATTTGGACTGGATGATCGTCGTAGAACTGTGTATGTTTTTAAAAGCTGTGTGAGAGATCGTACAAGACCCCTACTTATTTTAGGACTGTCAGGGACAACGTATCTCCCCATCCGTAATATAAGGGCCTTTACGCGAGTTATGACAAAAGTCGAAAATATGGACGACATCATGATTTGTGTAAGGGGTGTATCGAGTTTGCGGATGATATAGTGAAACATTGTAAAGATTGCCACATGGTATGTGAGCAGTGTAAAAGTGCCAAATGAAAGCCGTGTGTAGCTGAGAAGAGGGATTGTAATGTGTGTAGACGCACATTTTTCAATAATACTGTTTTGAGCTCCATAAATCAATGGTACGTGCGGAAAATGAGAATCTGTGAATGTGGTATGTTTCATATGATGGATAATTGGGGAAATTTCAAGCACAAATGTGATGAAATTCACTGTTCTACATGCCATGAGAAATATAAGGCGGTTGGAGTAAAGCATGTATGTTATATGAAAGACGCCAAGCCTAAAAAACCCTTGTATAACTGTGTACTACGATATAGAAACATACACGAACGCTGAAACCAAAGAGGTTATTCCACATTTACTTGTGAGCCAGACTATCTGTGATGAGTGTATGGAGATCGAGTGTGATGAGTGTCACAAATGTGGTAAACGGACAAACGTTTTTAAAACGATGCCCACGATAGCCCTGTAAAACTCTTTGTGTCCTATATTGTCAAGTTAGCGGACAAGTTAAAAAAATGACTGTGTATATTCTCGCCCATAAGGGCAAAATTTGACACACAGTTCCTTTATAAGGAGTTGCTTGAGCACGAGTCTCTGAGATATTTACAGGTGATCCCTTGAAAAGAGGCAACAAACTAATACAGATGCAAATAAAGGTAATGTACAGTTTAAAGACACTTTATTATTCACACCTTGTAAATTAGCAAAGCTACCCAAGGATGGGCGTAGCCGCTGAAGTTTCAAAAGGATATTTCCCTTACACATTCCTCACTAGCGAAACTTTAAATTACGTAGGACTACCTCCACCCAAACATTACTTTAACTATGAATGTATGAGTACAGATGAACGTGAAGATTTTGACCGATACTACACAGTTTTAATGAATGTAATCCTTATAATATAGCTGATGAATGTGAGCGTTATTGCGTGAATGATGTGCGCGTGCTTAGAGTATGTTTCCAGCCTTTAGAAGGATGTACATATGCCGTTTCAAATGCGATCCGTTGCAAGTCGCAACCACCATCGCCTCATTATGTTTTACGGTGTTCAAGAATAACTTCATGCCTAAAGACACCTTAGCCATTATCCACAGAAACAACCCCGCAGTTATGGCACAAGGCTATTTACTGGCTCATACACCTACACAGCAGACAGGTGTATACATAAAGCATGCCGCAACACGGGTGAAGTACCCATTAAGGTTAATGGTCGTGTTTTTTGGGTTGATGGTCTAAGTGAAAACCGTGCCACTGGTGAGAAGACTGTGTACTCCTTTAACGGTTGCTGGTGGCACGGATGCCCCCGTCCTGAGTGTGGAATCGTAGGAGATATCCACGGTAGATCTCCTGCCGACTGTCTTGCGTGGACCCGCACCGCGATCAACTTATAGGCTCCCAGTTCACTCACAAAGTTTGTGGGAGCATGAGTATGATGCGCGGATGGAGCAGATGGACAGTACCGTGAAGAAATAAACACGATCAAACGTTCAATGGTGCTGGATCCTCTCAAATGCGGTGATAGCTTGTTCGGAGGGCGTACAAATCCCTTCAAGCTATACTTTCCGCCTACGGAGGGTGTGAAGCTCCATTACTACGACTTCTGTTCTTTATACCCCTACGTGATGAAGAACAATCCGTACCCGTAGGCGCACCTGAAAAAATGGTGGGTCCCGCTATACCAACCATCGAGGAGTTTTCAGCCAACTTGAATGAGCGCTACTTTGGACTCTCTTTCGTAGATGTGCCCCCCTCGCGATTTATGGATGCCGATCTTACCCGTCGTTATAGATCACAAGCTCATGTTTCCCCTGTGCGTGAAGTGCGCAGAAGAGAACAATGGTGATTGTGACCATACACCCCACCAGCTGAGCTGGCCCTAGCCGTTCGCCATGGGTATAGAATAATGAAGATACATGAGGTGTGGAGGTTTCAGAAGCTACCCAACCTTTTCACACCATATATAAACGCTTTTTTGAAGGATAAGGTTGAGGCGTCAGGATATCCGCGAGGGGTTGATACCGAAGATGAAAAAACGTCTTATATTCAACGTTACCGTGACCGTGAAGGTATACAGCTTGATCGTACCCAAATTGTAAAGAACCCTGGCAAGCGCTTTAGTGCAAATTGTGCCTAAACAGTCTTTGGGGAAAATTTGCACAGAATACCGGCAAAGGGAACGTTCATTTGGCACAAAGTTATAGTGAAGTCTGGGATTACGCCAACGCACCGATAAAGAGGTCATGGAGATTGTGAATGTAGGTAATACTTACATAATAAAGTACAACAATACCGAATTGGCCACAGATACCTCACGGGTTACAAACATTCCTGTAGCCAGCTTCACAACAGCCTACGCACGCATCAAACTTTGGGGCCTATTGCATTCTCTTGGCGGAGGGTTTTGTATGCCGATACAGATAGCGTGATATTCACAGCGAGGAGGGTGAATACGCTGCTATTGGGGAGTTCCTCGGAGAGCTAACTGACGAGATCAAGGATGAGTATGGAGACATCGCATACGCAGACTCGTTTGTGTCAACAGGGCCAAAAACCTATGGGTACGGGTGAGGATAGGGGATGATACGAAGTATATCGTGAAGGCTAAGGGTATCACTTAACCATGCGAATCGGCGGGTCGTTAACTTTGATTCGTTGAAGGGTTAGTGTGCTTGGAAGATGATGAGGGTGACCGCCGCCCAACTGACTGTAGGCACCCACAATTTTCGGGCACAGAAGCTGGGGGGCGTGAAGGAACTTAGGGGTACAAAGGTGTGCCGTAACACCTATAGGAAACGCTACCAGGTGCCTGGTACCTATGATACCGTGCCCTTTGGATACCGTAATCTTTGATATGTCTATTGTTAGCTTATTTATTACACGCACTTGTAAATATATATATATATATATATATATATATATATATATATATATATACACCTTGAATATTTCGTTTATTAAATAAATCGTGTTTCAACTAGCGTTTCACTTTCTCCTTTGCATGCGTGCGTGTGTACAGTAAAGAGCTAAGCCCCGCCCACTGTAAGACCGGCAGCGTGAGTCATGCCACTACCTGAGCATGCCTCTATCTGCGTGCTCAGTTGACCTCTGTATACCCTTGAGCTCAGACGTGTATTTCTCGCGTAGAATAAAAATAGTAATGGCTACCTTTAATATTGCGTGTTCAACATTTATGAAGTGGTATTCTGCAAAGTGCATAGATGTGGTGGATACTGAAAAACTCCCTATTCCCTCCTCCTTTGCCTCTTTTAAGGCTGCATTGAACCGTGCGAAGGACCGAGATGTTCAAATACTCTACGGGTATTCTGGAGAGGTTGTAGGATTTCGCAGTACAGACGATGTATTGAAGTATGTTATAGAGCTAAGCTTTATAAAGGCACACATATACCGCGAGGTAGAAGAAGCAGCACGTTCAGAAGATAAACAGCAATTATGGGTAGTGAGTCTTGTGGATGAGTGGTGTGACAAGCGGTATTATATCATGTTACACCATACCGACTACTCGTACCCTACGGTTGAAAATGTAAATCTTGTCATCATGGACAATCTTAAGTATTTTACCACTATATTAATATATATCATGATGAGGTTTGTAGTGAGGTTGTGGCTAATGGGCTGTGTGAGTTTTTAACAGACTTTAGAGATGAGTATCGCTTGTTAAACAAAAAGACCAAATATGAACATATTTTCTCTCTAATAGCGCGCCGGTTTGTGAAGATGTTTAGTTTGTGGAAATGTTGAGTGATAAAACATTAAATTCGTTTCGGAAAATTCTGCTTGTCCAAGAGTGTTCGAGCAAACCTGTACACGCTTTAGCAGTGTGACGCTATCCTGTGCCGCCCACCCGTGTACCTCGCGGAGCATACGAGTTCGAACAAACCCATACACGTATCTTCAGCGTGACTCACCCTGCCCCATCGAGCCGATCCTGCCTCCTGTGGCTCATAGTCATCTCAGAGCTTGCACCGAGTGGACGTGCCGTAGTCATCTCAGAGCTTGAACCGAGTGGACGTGCGAATACGATGGAACTCCCTTTGAGAAGCATTCTCAACGCCTCGTACGACGTCTCCGTGAGGAAGTCATTGCGCGTGTTCAGGCGTGAAACCGGCACCATTAACTATGTGCTTGAAACGATCTGCAGGCATGCAAGCAAACGTAACGTTATTTATTTAAGTGTTGAGGAGATGAATAGAATCTTCGTGATAGTTGAGAGGTGGGCAGAGGACCGTTATAGAATACCTGTTCGCGTAGGTACAATAAGAGAGATGATTAATGACACCTCCTCATATACTATTGTTTGTACATTGTGTATAAATAATGAACAACCATGCATTGATATACGACTGATGTGGAAGAACACAGCTGATAATGACGTTCTTGTCCCTACACGAAACCGTTTCATCCTCGACAGAATGTTTGAAATCGTCGGATTCCGTAAGCTGAAGCCTATAGTAGACGGTTTTGTTACGGATATGATTTATTTTGACGCGGTTCTTGAGGTTCTTGAACACGCATACACCGCCCTGCTCGACGGATTTATTGAATGTAGGAATGAACAGGGGAGAATGGTCTAGATCTGGATGCATATTTAAAAGGTTTAGATTCTTCGAATATCCTGAGTTGGTACAAAGCACTTGAGCGTTACAGAGCTGAGTTCGCCTACACTGTTCACCCTGAAGAGTTGTACCTCTATATAGTGGATAGGTGTCGTTACGATTTGGAAGATTATTTCCGATGCCGCTATGCAGAATGAAGAAGAGTTTACGATTGAAAAGCTCGGGACGGTAAGAAAAAACCATCGATTGGAAAGGCATGTTTATAAACTTGTATTTGATGTTGTGGTTAACGATGACCTCTTGTGCGTGCTTTTGATTGTGTTCTAGCCGTGTTTAAAGATGACTTGCCCGCAGGGTGTAAAGTGGGCACAAAAATAGTATTGAATGATATGAAAGCCATTTATGTCGAGTATAGACCTCCGTATCAGTTAAACGGTGAAGTGATGCTTGGACGGTTTTACCATGTCGTACAAAGTAATGGCGATGTGGATGTAGACTCTATTACGTGTGAGTTTAGCGTTTTGCATCGTAGAACATAAAGGAAATATATTTAATTGTATATATATATATATATATAATATATATCCTGTACTAATATGCATTTGATAATACGTTCGTATATTTTCAATATATTTAATATAACTATATATTTTTCCTGTACTAATACGCAATTGATTATACGTTCGTATATTTTCAATATATTTAATATATCTGTATATATTTTTCCTGTACTAATATGCAATTGATTATACGTTTCGATATTTTTTATTATATATTTATCATTCATGATGCTATTATTATTTTTGATCATATATATATATACACTCACACACACACACACGATTGTATATTTATTTCCATTAATTCATCTAAATAATCAGAATGATGTATTGGCGTTTTATTTATTCCTTTTTGTTTGTACACGGTATTTAATTATATCATTTGCTTGGTTTCTAAAATGGATTTCAAAATATTTGTTAAATAAATAAGTGCAAACTGGC
>JAJOZX010002770.1:0-5000 GCA_023014485.1 Bathynomus jamesi
TCGAGTCCCCGGTGAAGGCCGCCCTGGCTGCCTCACCTGTGGCGCCGGACCGCTTCCGGCTGCGCTGCAGTGCCTGCCAATTGTCGTAAAGTCTAAGCAGTTTTTCGCGCGGCGCTTTTGGAGGTCATGGTCGGGATTCTGGCCATAGCCCAGAAAGTATACACCTCGACGATCACATTACGCGCCGCCTCGGCTAGAAGTTGTTTTTGCACCTTATGAAACTGTATAAACCGGCGAAGCACTCCACCATTTGAAGGTAACCTGTTTCCCGTTAGGGGGCTTGGGTTGGCGTGTCTGATTAGCCATATCTCGGTCTTGGATATCAGTGAGCTTGCGGTAGCCATCACGAGATGATCACACGTTGAATGCGTGAAGGAGACTGATTGACTGAAGACTGTGACAGTGTAACTCACCACACTAACCCGGCGTTGCGCTGTTGCCAGATCTCAATACTGAAAAGTAGTGAAAATATATACAATGAGAAGCAAATATTAATTATAAATATTTAAATTTATGAAATGCATAAATTATAGCAATATATATGCAGGGCTGGCTGGTTTAACCCAAATGGTTTAAACCATTTAAAGAACCATGTTTTTCTGTTTTTTTTGTTTTTTTATAATTTCAATTTTTACAACACAAATTATTTAATTCATAAACTAATAGCTCTAAAACTAAAACTTATATTTATATTGATAAGACCTAAAAACCATCAGTTCAGGGTAGCCTAGTATGTACGGTAGTATATAATATAGCTACCTTGCACTAGCAGGCCTATTTAATAGTGGCATTGCACATAAAAGGATTGAAGTTACCTGTATCAATTACATTATAAACGCATGTAGGTACAAATATAAATGTTGTTATTAGGTTTATTTTCATTTTTGTGAAGTTAGCACTTCTTACATCTAACATCTTCCAATTAAAAAATGAGACAGTCAGCAATTCTAATTTCTGAGTACCAGTACCTAATTGAGTTATCTGAGTTGTTTTTTTTTTAAAAACCAGTTTTTTTTTTTTTTTTTTAAACCATGGTTTTTTTCAACCCTGTATTATGTAATAGTGCCATGGTTACAGGTTTCCCAGATAAATCCATTATTTCCAGCACACGGTACAACAGAAACGGTCGATGCGGAACCTCTAAATGTACTTCGATCGGGCTCAAACTTCATATTTAGGGTTTTCTCATCCAACCAAACAATACGACTAAGGGCCATTCGAAATTTCCAAATTCTAAAAACTGCCCCTATAGAGTGTGGCACCCTAATATATATATTTATATATATATATATATATATATAATATATATATATATATATATAATGTTATAATGTTATAATGTTTCAGACCAACAAAGACCCTAGGATCCACTCATGGCTGGTCTACCTAACTGTGTTCGTGTATGTGTATGTCCTCCGTGGTGGCGGAGGGGACCTACAATTTTACGTGAGTTCCGAACCACAAGAACATAAGAAATTTATGTAAAAACTGCGGTAAATTGGCAACGACCAATATATGTATATATATATATATAATATATATATATAATTATATATATATATATTAGTGATGGATCGGTGGTCGGTTTTTCACAACCGCGGTTGCGGTTGTGTTTGCGGTTGTCGAATTTTTTCCAACCGCGGTTGCGGTTGCGGTTATCATATACTAGGAAAAATGCGTAATTATTAACTGGATTTAGCCACTATAGTGCGATTTAGCCACACTTGGTACATAATATATACTAAATAGTATTTATTTAGTAAATACCTTATGTTGAACACAAGTTTTGCAATACACCGCTACCGCTATTTGTGTGTTGCAAAACTTGTGTTCAACATAAGGTATTTACTAAATAAATACTATTTAAATGAAGTATATTCTAAACTTATATAGCTATTATGAAAGAATAGGTCAAATTAACTAAAACCATATTTTGCACTAAGTGTGTTACCAGGATGAGGGACGAGGACCCATCGCACTGTTCATCCCACCTACCACTTTCCCCAGCCTCCACCCATTGGAAAGTTATGGATTATTATTCATTGAAAAACTGATGTCAAACTTAATGACAAGCAGTGTGAATTTCAAGAATAATATTTTGCTGCATTTCACCTTTCAAGCGGCAACGCCTCTCATCGTACAACGTTCCCGCTCCATGCATAAGGAGACCCATCATTTTCTTTTTAAAAAAAGAAATATTTCTAATTAACCTAAAATTAAAATTAACTAAGCTTTTACAACCGCAACCGCACTTATGGAACGGGTTGCGGTTACGGTTGCGAATTCTTGTGCGGTTGTAGTGCGGTTGCGGTTATTCGATCCATCACTAATATATATATATATATATGTATATATATATATATATATATATATGTATACAGGGTGGGCCGTAAGTTTCCATAAATAGGAAAATTTAAATTATGGTCTTCACGTGAGTCGGTATTTGGATCAGCAGTTTCCGGATGCTTGGATTGGTCGGCATGGTCCTGTGGAGTGGCCTCCCAGATCCCCAGATCTCACCCCCTTGATTTCTATCTTTGGGGGCACTTGAAGGCCATGGTGTATCAGGAAAAGATACGAGACATAAATCATCTAAAGGAACGTATCACCAACGCCATTACAAGCATAACGTCAACTGTGCTAATGCGTGTTCATCAACAGTGGGGAACACGTATTGAAATGTTTTCAAACAATGGCAACCATGTAGAGCATATTATATAAATAAAAATGGTTGTCCATAAAAAAATGTTTATTTTTCCTATGTATGGAAACTTACGGCCCACCCTGTATATAATATATATATATATATATATATATATATATATATGTATATAGATATATATGTATGTGTATATATATATATATGTATGTATATATGTATATGTATATATATATATATTATGTATGTATATATATGTATGTATATATATATATATATATATATATATGTGTATGATATATATATATGTATATAATATATGTATATATATATATATATATGTATATATATATGTATATATATATATATGTATATATATATGTATATATATATATATATATTATAATATATATATATATATATATATGTGTATATATATATATATATATATATCTATATATATATATATATATATATATATATATATATATATATATATATGTGTGTATATATACAAATTGACAAATATAACATCCTCCGAGCCGACAGAACAGTGAGACGTAAAGGAGGATGTGCTATTTACACACACGAAAGGCACATAGCAGAAATGGCTATAAGTACCTCAAACAACTACGTAGAATGTGTGGCAGCAAAAATTGAAAAATTAAATATGGTACTAATTGTAATGTACAGACCCCAAACACGCCAACCTCAAAATTTTCAGATTCCATTACAGAGGTAAGAAACTTGGTAAAAGATCTTCATTCTCCAACCCCAAATATTTTTCTCTGTGGTGATTTTAATTTCCCATTCATGAAATATAAAAGGATAAGAAAAAATATGTATACACCAGGACAAGGGGGGCACACGAGAAGACCAGGAGCAGGTAAAAATGCTACTAGCTTTAGCTGATGAATTTATGTTAACGCAAGAAATAACAGAAAACACAAGAAAAAACAACTGCCTAGATTTGGTATTCACAAACAACAGTAATTTAATTGATAATGTGGAAATATCCCCAACTAGGATATCAGACCACAACATCATTGAAATAACAACTAATATAAAGGTAACAGGAAAGGAAAGAACACGCACAACAGAAAGAAGCAAATTCGAAATTTTTAATTTTCACTCCAAAGCTATAAACTGGGAAGAGGTGACATCCAGCATGGAAGTAATAGATTGGAAAACCATTTTCGAGGCCAAGACAACGGAAGAGATGCTAATGACGTTAGAGGAGAAGACGTTAGAAATTGTGGAAAAACACGTCCCAAAGATACAACAAAGAGGAAAGAGAAGCAGGTTCGAAAGACAAAAGAGGTCATTGTTCCGAAAGAGAAAAAGAGTGACTGCAAAATTAAGTAATTGTAAAGATAACATCAGAAAAATATTAAATGATAAACTGCAAAGTATCGATGTCGTCATACAGGAACTAATCGAGAAGCATACAGAAAAAGAAGAAGATGACGCTATAGAAGCGATAAAGGCTAACTCAAAGTACTTCTATAATTTCGCAAAAAGAAAATCGAAAAACTATGCGACTATCGGGCCTTTCCACAAGGGGAAAGTATAACGGATTTCGACTTTACGACGGAGGATATTGCAAAAGTCATAGGGAAACTAAAAACACACTCAGCGGCAGGACCGGATAAATGGAATGCCACACTGATCAAAAACTGCAAGAATGCAATCGCTGAGCCCCTATACTGGATATGGAGACGATCATTAAACACGGGAGAAATAACGGGCATCCTGAAGAGCGCGAACATCGTCCCAATATATAAAGGAGGAGATCGATCCGAGGCCAAAAACTATAGGCCAGTGTCGCTTACATCTCATCTCACCAAAATATTTGAAAGAATTGTTAGACAGAAAATCTATGACTTTTTGGAAACTCAGAAAAAATTCAATGATAACCAACACGGGTTTCGGTCAGGCAGATCATGCCTGTCACAACTAATGGAACACTACAACAACATTATTGATTCACTTGAAAGTAATGAAAACTATGATGTACTATACACAGACTTTGCTAAAGCGTTCGACAAGTGTGACCATGGAATCATAATACATAAACTGAAATATATGGGAATAACAGGAAAAGTAGGGAAATGGATATATAATTTCCTTAGTGAGCGGAGGCAAGTCGTTACAGTACAAGGAGTATCTTCATCAGAATCAGAGGTCCTCAGCTCAGTACCACAAGGAACGGTATTAGCTCCACTACTCTTCATAATCATGCTAACTGACACAGATGAGGACGTTACCAGAGACAGCACAGTAACATCCTTTGCAGATGACACAAAGATCAGTAGAAAAATACGAAAACCAGAAGACAAAG